>JARQWA010000097.1:0-86763 GCA_030294605.1 Ambrosiella beaveri
GGCGGTGGTGGTGGTGGTGGTGGTAGTAGTAGTAGTAGTGGTGGTGGATGAATCTTGTTGTTGCTGTTGTTGTGATCGTGATTGTGATTGTTGAATGGTTGAATCTTTTGAGGTGGGGACTGGTTGTGAAGGGTCAGTGGATGTGGAAGAGAATTGTGTAGTGGAGGTGGGGTTGATAGACTTCGTGGTTGACGGGGCCTCGGCGGGTGCCGGGGTAGCAGATGGTTGTTCCGAAGACATGTGTACGTGAGTGAATTAGATTATATTGAGTTCAAGATGCTGGTAAATCTTTAGAAACGGGACCTTTTTTTAAGAGAATTTGAAAATTGGCATGAAAATCGTTAAATTGTATGAGCTGAGTTCCAGTCTCATAAACCATCGCGATTCTCCGCTGATGTCGTTTACGCGCATCAACATTTTTGTTAGGGTTTTAAATCACGTGAGGCTGCGGGTTATACAAGCTCTAAAGTACTCAACCTTACTTGTTGATTGACGTTTCACAAGCTGATAGTTGACTTCCATAAGCAGCTCTTAATTGCTGCTTAGAGATTGCCTTCTGCATTATAATTTGATGCACATTGTTCATGAATGGATGTGGCCAATTACAGTGTTTGACTGGATATGATATTGCATGTAAGACCCACTCTGCAAAGCCCTGTCTGAGGACGATCCTCAAGTGTTGAGTAGACTGAACTTGGCTTTATGGAAGCTACGTACGGAAGTTGCTATATACACATTACAATTTCTGTTTAGATGGGGCTTCCGTCCTTATTTGTCTGTTACGAAAAAAAAACTATTTCTTCCTAGTTCTTGGTTCCAAGCTTGGTCTGAATTTTCCATCATCACGAACTCGACCACTGGCTTTTCTGATACTCCGATCTTTGGTCTTTCCGCAGATATTTGATCTTGCATCTTTGCTGGGTCAAATACATCCACTTAGTCAATTTGTTTCATCATAAACTTATAATTACTTATCGCAATTTCATTCTCTTTCATGTCATCTCATCCCTCATCTGAAATCCTCACTTCTTCACATACCAGCTACAAGCAGTGTCATGTCGTCCCGGGCATCTTCCATTTTTAGTACCCTCCTCCGCTCCATTGAGCACCGCCCTCACGGAAACCTTTCCAAACTTGCGCGAGTTCACACAGGCACTGCTGTCGCAACCAAGAGTCAACGCCGGTTTAATTCCTCATTTCGCCGCCACGGAAAGGCCGTGGAACCCCAGCACTTGAACCAGTCGCCATCGCCAGAGGACCCAAAGGCTAAGGATAGGTCGGGTCAGACTAGTGATGGGGAAGCGTCAAAGTCTAGTGACCCTAATGAGACGTTGGTATCTGAGATTCTGGGGCCAAAAACTACGGGTTTATTTCAAGGTAGTCATAATCAGCCTCCTATCGACAGCAAAAAGTTCAAAACGGGATCATCTGACTCTTCGATACCTGGACTTAATAGTCTTAACTCAAACCAGATTCCGCCAGGCAGTAATGGCACTACTGGTACGAACTCTCCATCTGCTCCCAACAGCTCAATGGACATGGTCCTTTATGAAACCGACATTGAAGGCAACTTCCCGAGAGCGCCACTCATCCACCACTTTGACAGCTACAACACTGTCCAACAATTGATGAAAGGCGGCTACACTGAAGCTCAAGCCATTACCCTCATGAAAGCCATTCGCGCCAACCTCACTCGTCGTCTGGCGGGTGCCCAGAGGGCCCTTCTCAGTAAAAGTGACGTTGAGAACGAGACTTATCTCTTCCGTGCCGCGTGCTCGGAACTAGGCAATGAAGTTAAGAATAATAGGCGAGTGGCTGATGAGCAGATGCGTCGGGAGCGGACGCTTCTTCAGCATGAACTCGATATTTTGAGCCAGAGTATGGGGCAGGAGATTGCGGGGATGAACGATGCGGTCAAAGGAATGGTCAATGACCGCAGTATGTCCCGCCGCGAAGAGCACAAGGCCCTTGAAAGCGCTGTAAGTTGAATATGTCAGTGTGCATGTATATGTACGTAGACCTAGTAGCCCTCGCTGACCACCTCCAGATCCAACAACTCAACTACAAAATCAGCATCATGCTCACCAGCGACGCCAAAGCCGAAATCGAAACTATCCGTTGGATCCTCATCCGGCGCGCTGTCCTCGGAATCCTCTTCATGGCCATTATCAGCGTGACCCTTATTCAGGTGACGTCGTCGGCCCGTGCGGAGCGGAAACAAAAGGAGGCTGCTGAGGCAAAGGCACGGAGAGAGGAAAAGGAAAAGAGGAAGGCTGCCGAGGCATTGGCGGCGGTTCAGGCGGCAGCTGCGCAGGCGGAGGAAAGAGTGTTCGGGGATGGTGGGGGGAATAGCGGAGTGGTAGGGCCATCAGTGGCGTCGGGTTAAAAGATGCGGCGGTTCCTGATTTGTGATTCGAGGCATAGATCACTTACTTAACGGTTCTTGTTACGTGTTGCCACATGCGCCAGCCCGTTATCAAACCTTTAAAGACCGCACCCGGCCCGTCATCCCGGCCCATAACAACCCGAACTATAAAAATCACCCCTTCCGTCCTCCCTAACCACCGATTGCCCCCTCCAATTAAATCCATCCAGTGCCTTTTCCCGTGCTCTTCATTCCGACTTACCCCACCATCACAACATGTTTGTCGCGCGGATCCGAAAGTACCCCGGCCGACGTGGGATTGGGAAGAGGTTTTTTTCTTTTTTGTTGTGATTATTTACGAGGTACACAATGCGAGAAAAAAAGTGTTCAAACAAACATTTCCATGAACAATTGCTTGATGGGGCAGGAAGGATCATGAGAATCAATGTCTAGAGGGAGATTGGAGGAGCTTGAGTTTGATGAGACGCGTTGAGAGTGGAAAAACATGCAGTGGCGGATGCATGAATAGCATGAATGTTTATATATTGGATATTTAGATATATACCCATTGAGGTGATAGCTGTCGAAGGCATATGGTATGTTATATTAACCATGAAGTTAACAAGTCTCGCTTACGAACCCCTGATGTTCGCTTGGCCAACAGCAAACATCTCCAACGTTTAAAATCCACCACTTACACACAACAATGTCATATTTATTTCCATAAAATAACACACCACATCATACGTTGGCCACGTCTTCAACTTATGATACCTTGTTTCCATCTTTTATCTAACCTTTTGCAACAAAGAAAACAGCAAACGCCAGTTAACTCTTTACTTTTTATTGATTTGCTGATGCCGGCCGGAACCCATGATTGGCGATTACCTATGTAACTCACAACCACCTCACAACGTGCGTGCCCAATACAATATAATATGCTCAAATGCCCTCGCGTGCTCTCTATTTCTCTTTCTATCCATGTGTTCCTGATCCTCTAAATGAATCCGTGCGGGTTGCCGGTGCGGTGGATCCCGCATCGGTACCGTGCTGATCATGTTACGTTATCTCAACCTACATACCATGTAAACATTCACACACACACAAAATCAAAATCAAGACAATAATAACTTTGCAAGGCCAAAAGATAAAAAGTATTCATTAACGATAGCCAATACAGACAGCATATAACAAACGACAAATCCATGCTATCTATCCTTCACCGAAATAAAATACAAAAGACAAAAAGGAAATGAAAATCCAAATCCAAAAACAATCCATGACGACCCGACACCATTCCCATCCTAAGATATCAAGATAAAAAACGAAAACATGTTTATGAGACCCCGTGGTGCCAAAGGGGGGAACAAAAAAAGAAACAATGTGACAGGACTTTAACAATGTTTCGAGAACAGGGCAGTAAACAGAGTGATATCTCGACAACGGACATGCCCCGAGCATCGGCTACAATAGCATTCGCCGAAATCATACAGCCGAAGCCGGCAAGAAACATGCTTGTTACCAAAGTCAGGTGGTACTCGTTGCCATCATGACACCCCTTGCCATCCGCATGTAAATCGCAAAAATAATGAAATGAAATAATGAAATGAGAATAACAAAAAGCTAATCCGTTCGACACCTCCCCAGACACTGACTGTTCATATATGTATCGCGCCCAACACCGGTGCGTAGAGCATTGTCAGGCCGTCAGCAGTCTGGTTATGGTGGTTATAGACCAGGATGGAAATCCCAGTCACCGGAAAAGACTGTAAAGATGAACAAAGATATACAAAACGAAGAGAAAAAAAATGAACGCTCACGTCAGTCAGGAGTGAAGCAGCGGGGTATCAGAATGTACCAGAACGAACGCTCAAAGGGAAACATATGGGACTAAAACTCCAAGGAGACCAGTCTGTGTGTAGTTTGTGTCAAATTTACCTAGACCCGCTCGACTTGGGAGTCTTGGTGCCAGTGCCAGAGGACTCGGATTTGGGAGGGCCAGGGTTGCTTTGAGCATTGGCTTCCTGCTCCTTCTTGATAGCATTGTAAACCTCTTGCAGCTTGACCTCCAGCGCCGATCTTTGCTTGGCACCCAAGGAGTTACCAAGAATGCCCATACTACACTTGAGTTCGTCGGAGAAGAAGACCTGTTCAGCTCCGTGAAGCTTCGTCAACAGAGTTTGCGTGACGTAGTTTCCGTAGCTATCTCTCATTAGTGACGGAAGGACAGAGTGGCCATTGACAGAATCAGTCATCATCTTGAGAATCAATGAGCAAGTAGCGTCATCACCCTTTTCAATACAAGCCTCGACAACATTGCTGGCAAATTTGTGTTTGCAGAATACAATCAAGTCATCAAGAACGAGCTTGATCATTCGGTTGCGATCCTCATCTTCGCCTTGACGAATGATGTGTTGGATAACATAGTTACCATACTGGTTCATGATGAGAGTGCCGGCCGCTGCGTGGATCTCATTGAGGATGACGCGCTTGTCTTCAGGCAAGAAACGCTCAAGCATGCGCTGAATAACGCGACAGACGAACTGGTCGGTGGCATGTTCGGCAAAATTGTTACAGAGCCTGTCCATCAAGAATCTCATCTCGTGGGGAGGCGAGACCTCAATGGCCTTCTGCACTACATGGTTGGCAGTGGGGTCACGCGAGAGGCTGACAATACTGGGCTTCAGTTCTTCAATGAAGCTCTGACGCTCGGCAGTCAGGACCGCACTGAATGCGGTTTGCACCACACGACATCCATAAGAATTCATCGCAAGCTCAACGATGCGACCCTTCATGCAAGCAGCGAGATGGCGCTTTTGAAGTTGAGTACCGTAGTCAAAGAACTTTTGCATGACGTAGTTTCCGAAGAGGTCACGCATGACCACAACTTCATTCCCGTCAAGTTCGTTGAAAATCATGTCCTTCTCCTCGGTAGTCGCAGTAGCAAGCTTCTCTTGAAGGAAGCGAGATCCGTTCTGATCGCCGGTGAAGTCAATTACATAACCACGGATAGAATTGAGATCAAGCGTGGATGCACTGCCTCGGCTCTGGAGGTCCGCCAATAGTTGCGTAGCTTTGGTAACAGGAACGCGTGTCGCAGCCGGAGTGTACAAGAGAGGCGGGGAGATGGGCATGTTGTTAGAAGGCATGGTGTTCGGGGGAGGCACACCATACGGAAAAGGCTGATGCAACTCATTGCGGCGGGGTGGAATAGCTGGATTAGAGATTCCGTACCCATTAACGGGCCACTGCGGTTGTTGTGTCCAGGTGTTGAATTGTTGAGGCACAAAATGCGGGTGATGAAGAGCCATTGCGCTCATGCTAGCGTTTAGGCTCGCCAAGTTGTTGGCTGAGATGCGGTTAAGCTCAGCCCAAGATGCGTTGTTAGTCGTGTAAGGAGGGTCGTTGAGCTCCATATTGCTACGGTACTGAGGCTCCTGTTCCCATGATGAGTTTGCGGGGGGTCTGTAGGCAGTAGAATTCTGAGACGAGATGACGTATTGACCGTTGCTTTCAGTAGAGGGCGAAGTGCTAGCGTACTGTCTGTTCATGTGGGCGTGGATCTCGCTGTAGTTGGAGATGGGGTCCTCGTGGCGAGAGGACGAGCCAGAGGGCAGACCAGAGGAGCTGCTTTGTCTGGAGTTGGTCTGTCTCGAGTTGGCCGAGACCTCATGGCCAACGGCTCCGTAGGAAATCGGACGAGGGGCGTTGTTATCAAAAGCGCTAGCGCTATCGTGGCTGTTGCGGTGGCCGGTGGTGGTGTATATGAAAGCAGCGTTGGCGCTCAGAGGGGCCGTTTCAAAACCGGAACGGGGGCGAGTGGGAGAGTTGGAGTTGCTGGAAGGGGCAGGCCATCCCGGCGGGGGAGCTGTAAGTGGTGAATTGGCTGGTTAGCGTTGATGCTGATTTGGTTGCCAATTGGTATGATTCGGGCTCAATGACGTCAAGCGAACGAGTAGGTGCTGTTTCGGTAAAGTGATGGCAGGACGTACCTCTGATAGAGCTACTGTTGTTGCGAGACATGGTGTGATCAAAAGACCGAATGGTATCGGGACTCATATTCGAGTTTTTCGAAAAGTGGGATTGTAAAACGGGGTGGGACTGCAATATAGCCCAAGTTGAGGGGGACAATTGTCAGTTTGTTTCACGCAATTTGTTGTACTGAGTAGTAGCAAAATTGGTTCGTTATATATGGTTCCAATGGCGACCAATCGATATGAATAGTTGGTGACGATGTGCAGCGTGGAAAATTATGTTTTGGGACCAACGGACTATGTGTGTCGTAAAAATACAGAGAATACAGTATATATGATAGAAGACAGGATATGCAAACCATTACAGTCCAGCTGGGTGATAATGGTGATGATTATGGCGACAATGAAATGTTAGACAAGAAAAAAAAAATCCATGTGTTCTGGAAAATTATGGGTTGATGGAAGTTGTGCGGGGGGGTTGCTTTAAATAAAGGAAAGAGCGGCTTATATTCACGCTGGGTGCTAGATGATGCGAAGACAAAAGGCACTACCTTTTTTAGCACCAAAGGGCCAGACCAATTTCTGAGGTTTGAGCAGATCAGGGGATTGGAATTGAAATTTAGGCCACGCTTTCAGCGGTGGAGCCACTGAAACTCACACAAAAAGGTTCCTGTCTGAGCAGAGTCGAGTTACGCATGCAGCCAGATTCACGATTACCAAACTCTTGATCTGAGAATAACGCAACTACTCAAACTTGGTGAATCCTGATGGAGCCTGTGTTCCCATGTCCCGATAGTGCATTTGGGATGATGATGTAGAGGAGAGAAGAATTGGAGGGGGATTTCTCGTGTAGTGTTGTGATGCTTGTATGTAACAATTGAGGCTAACGGCGAGACGATAGGCCAACAGATTTTGGAGCGGTTGAGGACTTGACACATTGTCCGCTGTTGCCGACCGACCGGCTTCGATAGTTTGAGAGACAAGAGAGCCCGACTAGAGCCCGATATATCGGGGGAGTTATCGGCTTACATTACCTCACTTTATCCTCATAGGAAGAGTACATAGTGTCGCCCTGCAGTCCATGCTTCATGCTCGCGTACAACAAATTCGCTTGCCAGATGACAGGCTTCCTTCGCCATGGCTCAAGCACCACCATAAACGCGGAGGGCAGTGAGATCAAGACCTTGGTTGGCCCTTTGGTTTACAGCGTTATGCAGCAAGGGAAGAAGAAGAAAATAAATAATAAAGCTTCCCTCCCGATTAAGATGGGTGGTCTTCAGTATGCAAAAAGAATGCACCTCCACTGGACGTGCTTTCTTGCGGAGGCCGGGATCATGATGAGATCAATATGCACATAACGCAATGCTTAAAGCGACGCAAGCATGAAGCAACCAGGCGAGCGAGCCCACCAAGCCCGAACAAGCAGCAAGCGCCACCTGGGTGCAAGCAAAGCAACGCAACCCAAGCAGCGTGTATGTTTGGTTACTCACGATCGCCACTTGATGGTGGACAGTCGGCAGCAAAGGTCATGGAGGCCACGTTACAAGCAGGCAAAAAGGCGTATTTTTTGGGAACTTTGGCCGATGAACTATCAAGTAGTCGTAGCTGTGTTTGGACAAACAAGGGATGGAAGATGTGGTGGGTGTGATGGTGGAACCAGTTTTACTGTTACACGTTGAGTTGCGGAGAGACTTACCAGAGCAGCCATATTTCAGGTGTCAAAGAGATTCAGTTGAAGGAAGAGAAGATAACTGTGAAATATGACAATATGGACAATAGAGATTAAGCTGTAATCATGGGAGGTTAGAACTCGTGGAAAAACGAAGATAATAAAAAAAACAAGTTGGAGTCATAAAAGGAGACTCATGAGACCCGTTCCGAGTCTCAACAGTAATTCCACTTTCTCTCAGAAAAAAAAAAGAAAAGAAAAAAAACGACCATCGAACTTACATATGAAACCAACTTGGGAAATACTCCAAGCTTATTAACAGATGAGACGGGAGTGCCGCCGGGCTGGTAATGCTAAACAACAAGGATGTCGAAAACTATCAAGCTTAGTGAAACACGGTATCGCAGCCTTTTGGTTCGTGATGCAATGTAAAAGAGAACAGGAACAGGCGGGATCCGCGATGGTCCAGTAGAGTATACAGAAAATAAGACGGAATAAGCAACGATCAATAATAACAATATGTATTGCTACTGTTGCTGTTGCTGCTATGCTCAAGCAAGGGCGAGGGTTATGTATATACGGCGTATACAAGGGGTCAAGTAAAGTTGAAGTCCGATTATAGACTTGAGTGTGCATAAGATGCAAGCTTGGCAACACCAATACTGGGCTTCCGGGATTCTACAATCCCGGAAAGTTTGTGTTGTTGACGTGTAGGGGGGGGCGCCAAAGCTGAGTAAGAAAGGGCTAGCCGAAAGATATTTAGATGAATTGATTGGGAATCTAGCAAGTCGTTTAGTCTCCGGGGATTCGATATGGTGGGGTGTTTATAAATGAAATGGTACCGTGGGAGCTCAGATAGGAACAATGAGCAAGAAGCTGATGATGGGTGAGATTTTTTCCGGCTGGTAGCAAGGGGAAAGAACACTTGGGACTGATTGGGGTCTGGGTGAAGTTGGGCTTGTGGTGATATTGGGCAGTCAAGGTAAGCGAGAAAAGACGATATGTCACTTTAGCGGGATGTGATCGATTATGTAGAGTGGGGAAAACAGATCCGGGGATGTGCTCGATAAACG
This sequence comes from Ambrosiella beaveri, assembly GCA_030294605.1. Classification (NCBI taxonomy): domain Eukaryota; kingdom Fungi; phylum Ascomycota; class Sordariomycetes; order Microascales; family Ceratocystidaceae; genus Ambrosiella; species Ambrosiella beaveri. The sequence continues at coordinate 9,082 of JARQWA010000097.1, forward strand.
TGGAAGTCTAATATAAAAAAACAATAGGACGGGTAAGAGAGAGTGGCAGGTTGGTTTGTTTATGGTAATGATGAGATATTGATAGTGATGACTGAGATATACAAAGGAAAGCTGGACTGGTAAAAACAAACAATAGATTGTATGGATGATATCTAAAAAAAAAAAAAAAAAAAAAAAAAAAAAAAAGGCAGTAGGGTGAAGATGAAGATGAGCTCTTGATAGTGCAAAAAAAAATCACAACTTCTCGACGTGATGAGTCCCGAACCTTATACTTCAAGCCTCCCACCACCAATCTGATATTTCTTCCGCAACTTCCTCGCAATTGCCTGGCTTGTTAATCTTCTTGAAGGGACGTTCCGCCATGTGGTAAACTAGGATGAATGCATGATACATTGCTCACGCTAGTTGGTATAGTAGATATCTAGTAGAGCCTTCATCCAAAAATCCATGCGCTACCTCTCTCCCCATCTACTCAGGGCAATCAAGGGAGGTCCTGATAAAGGGCGGCTTCAGTCAGTGCCAAGGCAAGACCTGATGGTTTTGACATTCCAAGGCATGTCTGTTCACTACGTCTTCCGTGAGTTGAACCATAGGATTAGGGTTCTATATCACTTACTTACGCCTCAGATACCACGTTATCTATCTCCCAACACCTCGCAACCGACATCCAATCTCAGGATAGTCTGCAGCCAGATTGTAGCACACACTTTCCCTCACCCACATCAAAAGTAACTCACAAGCTCCTTCGCAATGCAACCCACCCCTTCTCTTCCCGCAAACCGAAGTGATCCCCCCCTCCGCCCAATCTCTCTTTTTCGTCTGTCATTCCCCCCACATTCCCACCGAGCTTAATCGCACGAGTAGCCGTAAGCCGTAACAAAAAAAAAAGGGCCCTGAAATGCCAGTGGTCAGACAATGTATTGTTGAAAGTATTGGAAGGGAAGTTGTTAGCCGATGGGTCGCGCGGGATGGAGTGGACAAGATGGAGAAGGAAAGAAGAGTATTTTGTTGATTGACTGGTTGACGGGACGGTCGATGGTTACATTATGAAAGGTCTGGAATGGAGAGGGGCTGGAGAAGGGATTCTGTTGCAGGGCGGGTGAGAGGAGGAACGGACGGACGGTGGAATGGTGGGTGGGTGTTGGTGATCATCAATAACATAGGGTTATCCTCACGTTATATGAGTATCTTAAAAAAAATTCGATCTTGCCAATGCCAACGATGAACAAGCCATTGATGCTGCCACAGGATCGACCACTGCATCTTGATCCTACCAAACAATTTTCTGACAAGTTCCCTCGGCAGACATAATCAAGTAGATGGAAACAACAAAAGCAACACCAACCAACCTCTTTGACGACGTTTCAGCAGTCGAAACAAATTTGGTTGTGTACTTTGCCAAAAGGCTGTCTGCAGTCCGCGTGCCACAGGCCCGGTGTCTGTCACTCGTCACCTGATGAGCAGGTTTTTTTTTCTTTTCCACAGACACAAAATTCATGTAGATAATCTGCTATATTTTGCTCTTATATTGCTCAAATGCACACACTAAACCCCTGCAGATTTCAACAAGCCTGGTGTGTTCCGAAGTCCGACTTTGAACTTGACGCCATCACCGTAAATAATTCCTATATCTTTACCATTGTTGAGACTGTCCATTTCGTTGCCAATGGGCGGTTGGAACTTCAAAATTCACATGCAGGTTTTCTCAGCTTTGATTTTGCCTCGTCATTCCTGGAGAAACCCTTACGAATATTAGGTGCATTAGATTCATGTTCAGGGAGAGCGAGTGCTGGGGTGAGGAGCATGATACATATATGTCCAAATAAGTGCATCTGAGCGTGAACTACTTTGAATTTACAGGAAAAAAAAGTTAACGGCATCGACTGGGAGTAAAAGCTTGTGAGGTGGTCAAAGGAGGTTCCAAGTAAGGGGGACCTGCCTCATACATAATTTCTTTTATAGTGCCATATCGGGATGTCAATGAACTTTGTATGGAGCTTAGACTTATAATTTTTCTTTTCTTTTTCGTGAATCATCAGACACGGAATCCATCCCTAAACACGAGTCGGACATTGAGAGATGCAAGTAAATAAGGATCTCATTCCATTATAGGAGTTCCTATCCCAATGATTTGAGTATTGTGATTTTGATCTCAGCCGATTGGATAGTCGGTGATTATTTACTTTGTTATTTTGTTTTAGATATTGCTTTTATGCCTCTGTCCAGTTCAAACACTGATACAAAGGGGCAAATCAACATGCCACAGTCACCCAGAGAGGAAGAAAAAAAAGGGAGAAGCAAAATCCTGGCCACCATAAACAATCACTAGTGAACAAATTGTCGAGTCCTTTCTCGCCTCTATACCAACTGAACTCTTCGTTAGAGGGTAGAGAACTTCCTTTGCCCCAAGCCCAATTCGCTTCCTGGCAACTATCTAGAAGGGCTGGACCGTCGAGGACAGAATGAGGCATCTGCATTGAGGGGAACAAATGAACAATTTGACCCGTTGTCGGGACTCCATAGAGTGATAGTTGGTTGGTTACAAGCATGGTTGTACGAAGAGAGAGAGAGAGTTCCATCCAGGGCACGGTTGTCAGAATTGGCTTCTAGCAGCAGGATAACAAGTGGGTATTATAACGGTGGCCTCTTTATGCTGAAGAGAAATGGAAGCGTCTATATAAGTCTCATGGGCCCCTGAGTTTTGGTGATTTATTTCCATCGAGAAGAAGTTTGCTTCTATATTTTGCGTGTTACTCATATTGCTGAGTACGCTTTATTTGTTCATGTCCGTGAGATTCAATTCTCAGTTTTAGAAAAACCAGGGGTTTATTTCCATCTTTAACTCTGATAGGAAGTTTTATTGAGGAAAGAGGGATAAATGTTGGGTCAAAATGACTTTCTTGCCGGATAAACTCCAAATTGTGCTTGCTTGCTTAAGCGCGCTCGCGCGCGTGTAAAAGTTGACGAGAGGCCTAGATTGCTTAGACAGGGCTTGTTAGTGGCCTGAATAGGATACACAGGCGACGCCTGCAAGTGTCAAGTTGCCGGGGGATTAGATTCGGCTTGGTAATTTTGTTCCATTGGTCTTCGATGGAAGCAGAAAAGAAGAAAGTAAAATAATAATAATAATAAAATAATAATAAAAGTTATTAATGGTTCAGATTGTCTCTGTGTAAGATACGAAGGCGAGACTTTGGAGAGATGTTTGTCGTTACTTGGTGGTCGAGACTCGGCTTGACAACGACGATGACAGGTGGCATTGGGTTTACTTTTGTAGACTATGTATTTACTTGAATATTTATCTCACAGAACAAAAAATCAATGCATTGCTTTAGTCGACGCTAAGTGCATCCCTTCATGAAGATCGTCAGTCCTTTTGTCAATTTCTGACCGCCAAAGACACAGGCGGTAAAAGATATTTCTTGTTTCTGACCGGCCTGTTGCAACAATGAGGGAGACCCTGCATTGCGCCATTGTGAATTGTCTTTTCTTTCTTTTTTGCGTTGGCAATGTCTGTTCTTACTGAGTTTTTTTTTTTAATTCATATCAACTTAAACTCACAACTCAGTCTGAACGGCTGAACCAGCATGACATGGACACACAATAAGAAACAACTATTCTGGGACATGATCTACAAACCCGTTGAACAAACTCATCTATAGGGGTTGAGTTGTCACTTGGCACTAATGAGCAACTACACAGACTATACACAAGCTACGTCATAGTGATGACGGCCTCTGTTTCAAGATCCAGGTCTCAACATGAACCAGTTTATGTGTTATATGACTACACCAATGATATTTTGGTAACCTCTTCTTCTTCTTCTTCTTCTCCTTAAATCACCACCCATATGCATCATTCATTTGCCTTCCCACACACATACCCTCCGTGAAACTCACCCTCCGCAGCTTCCCCGTCCGTCCATTCGTTCCTTCCCCACGGTGCCACCAGAACACACACAAGACACAACCAAGCAAACATGCACATTCCCAAGTGATGACAAAAAATGTTTGCTCATCTTCCTGCGCCCTTTCTCTTTTCGGCCTGCCAACTTGACTTGATCAAGAACCATCAAGACACGCAAGGGCCCCAGGTGAGGTGACTCGAGTGCTAACAACAATGAATTAGTTTATTGTGCGCGCGCGGGTAGAGGGTAGTATGATGTGGTGAGAAAGAGAGGGAACTGGTGAGCATGGTGTTGTGTTTGCTTGAGAGTGGCTTTATAATGAGTAATCTTTGTAAAGCGTGCATGGTTGACCATGGCGTTAGTAGTGTTTGCTTGATTGTGTTTGTGATGACTGTCGTAGTGCTGGTAGGGCCAGCGCTGGGAAGGTTTGATGGTGAACTCGTGTCTAGTTTGGATTCTCGGGTTCCCGACTGGCCAGTGCTGATGATCCGGATTCTTGGTGATCATCGTTGTCTGAAATGTGAAGTCTTGTATGGCGGCTATCTCAGGAGCCGCGGCTGCTGCTCTGACTGAGCATAGCCCCAACGGCATTGATATAGTGATGTCAACTTTATTTCTATACATAATCTATGTTGATATAAGAGCATTTGTTACTTATATTAGTATACCAACGCTCACAATTGTCAACGTCAATGGTGCCTCTGTGAAAGGCTGGCCACTGTGCCCATTGTTGGTAGATGCTTTCGTGTCGTATTACACTGCCTCTAGCCCTCCATGACATATACTCACTCTGATCAAGATTCGTACAATAGTACAGATCCATCACCTAGGGGTCTTGCTCAAAAGTCAATGGAATCATCGTGGCTGGTATCATCAGCGTAATGTATATGTTGGTTGGCGTGATGGTTCGTGGGGTTTCTGAAACTGTAACACGGGAGGTGGCATCTGGGTCGCGTATCCAGTTGACGGATAAACAATGCATCAACTATGAAACTTACGAATGTGCTGGTTTGATGGTAGGATCTCACATCTGCATGCCAGTTCCCAACTATTGAAATTCCAATTGAGTTTCATGTCAGGTGAACTGGCATGTATGGACCGGGAATCGTAACACAAGTGTTATTGTTCCGGTTTAAGACTATGTAAACATATCATGTTTCTAATCCTGCTGTCCAACATCTCAGTCTTAGCGTAGTGCAAAATCCAAATAATGCAACTCTCATCTGGGATATTGCTCGAACATTGAGACATGATAGTAGCTTATTTTCAAAAAGATGAAGGACAATAAGCTTTTATCAAGACCCAATTAGTAATTTCTTGTGCAGGACCTCGGATGAAACTATGCGAGTAGAAATGCGGAAACGTTTAATGAATAATACCAAGAGTTCCAAGAGTTTAGTCGAATGCTTTTGTTTGCGCAATCCTAAAAAAATATACATGGAATTGGAGGTAGATATCAGTGACAGTGGTGCAATGATACCAGTCAACACGGAGCGTCATATAGTTAAGAGAGTTTGTGAAATCATACATGACCATTGTATGCCACTATTGTGGGCGTTGGTAACAATAACATCATGTAATGCAACCACTGTATAGAAATGCATTATAGATCTTGAAAAGAAAATCCCATGTCTGCTTACACCTCCAATATTCCAAGTCATGAGTCTATCTGGTAACCTCTTGCTAGCTAACCCAACGCATATCGTTGATAAAATTTGTAACCGGTAATAATGGCACGATTAACTGGATAAGCTGATATCTACGGTATCATTGAAGCACCAACAGCTCCGTATCTTATTTCAATAATAGGATTGCTAACAAATGTATATAAGATAATCGGAGTGGCAGTTAAGCTATCATTGATGACATTGGGTGGAAGTCACTCAGTGCCTCATGTATGAAGTGGAACCAAGTAGATATTGGTATGGCGTTGACACTACATGCTATTATAGTTCTTAGGTTGAAGAATCTGATTTACCAAAGTGAAGCACCGGTATGGTTTTCAGTCAACATCACGACTGAAATAATCGGATCTCATATCAAGATAATATATTTGAATGTATCAAGGTGGACTATGGCGCATATGTGCATTATACATTAATTTTGAGGTCATTACCTATTGCAGATGCTTGGCTTTGATTTCTGGTCATGTAACAGATAATGATATTCCCATGATCATATGGTCCACTTGACTATGTCTCATCAGAAATCACAATACTTCTTCTGAGCAACTCTGATAGATATCTATAATGGATAGTATTTTTTACTCATCAGTGTTATAGCAACATATGTATCAATAAAGGTTAGAGAAAGCAGGCTTTTTATCATCTGCATCCACTTTCTTAACACAAACTGATCAATCACGAGCTCTGGTGACACTGTCTAACATATTGCTTGTATTAGTGACTATGACAAGAGTTCTTCAATAACAAGATTTCCAAAGTGTAGAACAAATCCTTGACGTGGTTTTTGGTGAGGAAATGGGTCTACATTTTGTCTGAACTCTGGCTCTTTACATGGAATTACCTTTCTGGTATCAGTGACGTTATGCTTCAGGTAACCATGACAGCATTCAGGTACTGATTCTTTGTTTATTCATGGTTTTAAATGTTAGTCTATCTTCAGCTTCACACTGCTAACTTTACTCTCTTATCGTCGTGCGCTCTGTTGTTGCCGCCCTACTATGGCAAACTTCTTTTGGGTGTACTTTACTACCATGTATTAATTTTTTGATTATAATTGTTGAAATACATGATATATGACATCACCTGAAGAACGGTATCCCTCTTTAACTCTATAGCATCATGAGGAGGCCTTAGTGTCTAATATGGGCAATATGGCCAACCACATTTTTTGATAGCTTAGAAAAGAGCTGGTATTGTAAGAATATTAATGTCATCAACATGTATTTACCCCACTACTTCTTTACCCGACACATACTTCTCGAGAAACTGAGCAGGAACGATCTACTCTCTATGCCATGTCAGTCTGAACATTATATCACAAAGTGACTGGTCATGATTTAGTTCATTTAAAGTAGATTTTTTTTCACTAACTTGATATGTCTAACGCGATCAATCCTCCCCTGAGCAGGTGCTGTTGACCCTATGACATTACCTTGGAGTTCCAAGTTCGATGTTGATTTCTTGCTTTGGCTCAAATATATTCTACTATATTCTTTCATTGATATCTACATCATCCATGTTGGCACCTCTTCATAAATCCAAGATGTGAAGTTGCCTGCTTGATCAACCTGGCTAACACATCTTATAAATAGATAAACATTGTAAATGGGGACAGTATATTACCTATACCCACATTACATGCCTCATGAGGTATTCTTTTCTTGCCGTTACAACATCAAGGTACGATCGGACAACCTTTGACAATTCCACAATCCCGTATCTGACGTATCTAACAGCTTCTGTACCATGGGTATAACGCTCGTATCGGTATGTCTTGTGTAACACAGAGCACGTTGCGATTATCTTTTTTTGTTTTTTGCGCAACGTCAGACGAACGTAACTGTCGTTTGCGGAAGGAGACATGTGATGTTTAATTGGTATAGTATAATTGCTAGACCTCCACCAACATCCTCCGTGGCGCAATTGGCTAGCGCGTCTGACTGTTACTTGAGATCAGCTTCTCTTGAACCAATCAGGAGGTTGACAGTTCAAGCCTGTCCGGGGGAGCTTGCAGGCTCTTTTTTTTGTCCATTGTGTTCCTGTCTTCAATGTACTGATGATAGGATGCAAAAGTTAAAATAATATTGGTTAGTATATGTACTCTTTTTGACTATGATCACAATAGTTGAGCTATCCACCAACATACAGCATCGTCAACTCACTTAGACAGACAAGGACGCTTGCGAGAAATCTTGGATTGATTCCATATTAAATCTACATTTCATTTCTCAAGGTTTATGTTTAAAAATTTACCTTGCTTGGTTTCCATGATTTGGTGATGTTGTGAAACTTAATTATCTGCGAACACAACAATCTTTAATCTCCTTTTCATCATTATTAGAGTTAATGCCGCCAATTGCGAACTTTGTTAGGGTTCATTTCACTTCATCTCATCTGAATGAGCTAAAACCTTCACGATCTCTACAGAATCCTCATAGCGTAGACTTGGAGAAACTGGGTGACCTTTGACTGCCTTTATGAAGTGGAGCTTCCCCCCCGCGCCGGAGAGAATGTGAAAGGACGGGGGAGTTGTAAATATCATAGGGGGACGTGTGGTCTCTTGCTTTTGGTTAATATGGCAGGAGAGGTTGACCTGGGGATAGAGGGGCAATGGTCGATAATGTAAACATAAACAATACAAGATTTGACCATATTGGTGCGAATATGATGTGGCTGGATGCTGAGGTGGGATTGAACATGATACATGTCTGTTTGGTAAAGAGACGTTGAGATGTCAGTGAGGTTGTAATCAAAGGTTGTGGATGTCTGCTCTTATAAGCTTGATGTTCTCGGGTCACACTACACCACACGGCTAACATCAACTGGAAAAATCCCCCCAAATTGTCAAGTCGCTATTCTTGACATTGTAAATATGAATTAAACGTGAATATTCCTAGCAAGTCCAAATGTCCATAGGCTCTTCATTTTTGAGTTTTGATTTCAATTACCAAGAGATGTCAGAGCTCAAGATTTGAAACTTGGAGATCACCTAAGTAGTACTGGGATCGGCCTGGACTAGGGGTATTCAACGAGAAGGCTGGATGACAAGATCAAGAGCATGTGAGCAATTTGCAATGGAAGGATTGGTGGACGGTTTACAGAAAAAAAAACATCATCTTGGGCTTATCATTGAGGATTCCACTGGCTGGTCAAGTAGTGCTAGGGGATTGGTGACCCGGCACCGGAGCCACAAATGTCACTAGAGAGAGAAACCTCGAGGGTTTACCGGCTAGCTATCGAAAATGTGGCTGGAGATCTTGGATCTGCCAAAGATGCCGATATGTTTAAATCATTTGTGATGGAAAATTCAAGTCTCAACAATAATACGACAATAATAACCAGCACAGCCAGTGATGACCCGCCCAGCACCTCACCAAAGAACGACCTAGAAAACAATAGTATGAAGTTTATTTCGGCCTTCAATTGGATATCAGACGAATGGCCTTTGACGGCTTACTCGAGGCGGCGAATTACTTGGATTCAATAAACCATGCAAACAGGCAATTGTGTATAAGGATGTAAAATTTTCATTATGCATGTTGAGCCCCGTCCAATTTCCCGCTGCAGGTGCATCGCCTCAGTGGAGCATGAACCAATGATTTTCAGCCTGTCGGTGGGATTCTGTTGGGTGTCTGGCGGACGGATGATATGGTCGTGGATTACTGCAGTGGAGACACAGTTTATTGTTTCCTCATCACATGAATTTCATAGAAACATTATGGATTAACTAAATTAGCACGAAGTTCATGAAACCGATGCACCAGCTACATGATAGAGAGATGACAGACTAAGTATACCCAGTAATGGACAATTACCACACCTTGTTACCCAGAGACAGTATAATACTACACAGCTATCTATCAGATATCAAATATCGACCACTTGAGCATCTATCCACAACTCTATCCTCGAAGCCGAGTGCCCCGGTGGAACAACAGTGCGAGCAAGCGTTTCCCGGGCCGCTCGGTAGGCGAAATTATAGCCCATGGGAGCTCAGACTCTAATTAGCTGTCCCAGCTCTCCACGTTTGTGTCCACGACACACCATGGCTGTGCTTTGGGGGGGAGCGCTGGGGGTAGAGATGAAGTTATTGTTGTTGAAGGGCCCAATGGTGACTCTTGAGAGTGATTGATTATTGATTGGATGGGAATGCAAGAACATTTTGTGCAGATGGTAGACTTATAAATGGGAAGGCATGTGCTTTGCGGGGAGAGGGGTGGGGTATGCTGTGATAGATACTGGTACTAGTGAAAGCAAGTTATCAAGTCAAGTATCATGTCACTGACAAGAATACGATTGATCGAGAATCAGAATCCGCAAATTTTAGAAGACGCCATATTCCATCACGCACTAAAACCAAAACTTGTTCGGATGATTCCATAGATAGAAAGCAAGATTTTTATTGACTTTTACCACACAGCGTAACCGTCGTATAAGTGGTAACAGATCACCAGCCGCCGCTTTCTTGAAACATAGATGTATTGATCTTCCAAGCGACAATTGTAAAAAGGAAATATTGACTGATTGACTAACGCAGATCGATCACTGGTCTGTTTCTTTATATGGTAACTAAGAGAATAATAGCCAATACTTGAAGATCAACTTATCAGTTTGTATGTAGAAGACAGATAAGTTGTAACTTAATTGATCTCATGGTGTACATTAACCACTGTAGCACTGCGCTTCATGTTATCAAGGACTTCAGCTTTAGCTTGCCCGGTTAACTCAATCGGTAGAGCGTGAGATTCCTAATCTCCAGGTTGCAGGTTCGACCCCCTCATTGGGCTCAGTTCCCGCTGATCCAGTTTGACTGGGAATTTCGAACCTCCTAGTTGGATTACTTCCTTCCTTTCATTTGAAGGAAGTGATAGGGTTACAACGAGTCCCTGCCGTTTTTAGATCGAAAACATCGTGTTTGACTTGCAGAAATTTTTGAAGGATTCGTAAATTTTCAAATATTTCAGATGGAACTTTGTGTCAACGTATCTCTCCCGAGATAATCTTGACTTAGGTTTGTTTAAATGAACGTCTCGTGATGGAAAGTAAATTCATATATGTATTTTTGCAGCGTTCTAGAATTGTGATGTTTGAGCCAATGCGACGCTGGACAAAATGCTGTAAGTAACCATTCACAAACCCTGGCCTGAGAGCGCAGCGCCCAGTCCACTGAATATTGAACTGAAGACAAAAAACTTAATGCAAACTCAACACGATCCACTTGCTCTGCGGTGATGCACTGTCCACTAAAAAGACTAACATGAAGATCGATAGTTCTATGTATCTAAACCCAGCCTCAAGCCTTATGCGAACGTCTTTTGCAGACCGTCCATTTAGCTGTTATCATGTTGACGGAAGTGACAAAAAACTGTACATGCAGCGCCTTATACACATGACTTCCAGTCGAGACTCGTATAACTTGCAGGTAATGTGATATCACAGTAATCCCAACGCGGCATACAGAACGTGCCGTGTCGTCATTGTCCAGTTTAGCCTCAAAAGAGGGGTTACATTGCACATGCGGCTTCGGGACGCCGATTCTGCTATGTGGATTTAGCCAAGTGAATAGTGCCACACTAAGACCACAACAAGACCACTGTGGAAGACGGGAGGACGTCGGGCCCGTATAAAGATGGCGATGCAGGATTTGGGGTAGCATTGGAAGTTACGTATAGGTTCGTTTATGCAGGATTGAAGTAGATTTCGCGATCCAAAAATTGATGAAGCGGGTGGGATTGATAGACGGCTCAGATTTGGTATATAGATGTATCTGCCGATTCGTTGACATGACGAACTGGTGATGGGAAGGGACTGATGTCGTGATCCTAAATAATCCTGTTATCATTTCGACCAAATTCGAAGGTTAAGGCGGTACATCGGCTATTGTCAATATTTACGATTTGATATCGGGAACAATATTGCCTGCATATTTGTTCAGGTGGACAAGCCTGTCCCCGACACTGACATATTCTTGCAGTGATGACAACAGCAATAATGTGGAAGCCAGACAAGACATGTATATTTATCGGACTGCAAGTGGATAGAGCTGATATCACTGGCTCATCCTGCTGCACTAGATGCAGCTTGATGCATCAACTGCATTTGAACCACAGCTGAGGATCCAATATTGGCTTGCTATAGTTCGTGGTAGCTGAATATGTATCAATGCTGATGGTTCACTTTAACATCTGATAAGTTCTATCTATCATGTAAGATCATTTTATATGAATATGTAGTATGTATCTTTCCAGCTTACGCAATAACAATATCGGTTCCATGATACCCTTCCCAGAGGATTAACAAAGTCCATTGATGACAAAATACGCCATTTCTTCTTCTGCTTATCTTCTCCCAACAAATAAAACCCATAGAAATCAAGTGTAAGGGACTCCAATAAGGAAGAAAAGAAGTAATTATCGCAAGGTACAAGGGACGTATTTGCCAGCAGCAGCAGCATAGCAAGAAAGAGGCTTTCATGATATGTAATTGGAACATGCTTCATTGTATAATTGTAAGTCTACTTCCGTCTCAGCCGCCATTCTAAGGCGCATAATGAGAAACATTGAAAGGCCTCTGAATTCAGTGTTTCCAAGACCACGATGATCCCACACCACATCCTTTTTATATATCCGATAATGAGTTGTTCTGCGAGTGCCAGACCACTTGTGTGCCCATTTAGTTGTCGACTATGTTAGCCGCTTTCCTCCATCTTGCTCATTCATAACACCACATGTGGCCTATGGCCGCCTCAGATCAAAGTCCGGCCGTATACCTGCACCCATAGTACAGAAAATGTATTTAACCGGTGTCCTTTTTTAAATGGGTGTCTCTTCCCCAATGTCTCATCTTACGCCATCACAGGTTATGCATTGTCTTTGATATGTTGTAGTTGAGATAACTGGCGGCAAGTTAAACCTTCCGTTGTTTTCGGAATGCCTCTGGGCGTTTGCAGATGAAGGGTGATTCTGGGGATGTGGTATTCCCGAGGGTCTGTCTGACGGGGGATGCGGTGGTTGCTGGTCAGCTGTTGTGTGGTTGCTGGTGGTGGTGTTGGGTGTTGGTAAACAAGGTCATTTGTAGCGGTTGATGATATCGGTCATCGAAAATATGTAGAAATTTGGGCATCAAATGTGGATTTCAAATGGATTTCTTGACAATATCGGTTTAAGTGTTGGCGATCACCGTTTGTATCTAAAATGGAAGAAGAAAAAAATCTGGCAACGTGGGTGATCTGCTTTGCCAAGTGATTTATTGGGTCAAGATTCTCAATGAGTTTTAAATAACTCTCATCCGATGTTGTCAACGCTCTGATGATGTCCCCAACCGGACCCTATGGCCCACTGGATCGGTGTCACTTTTGGATTTGCAGGCTAGATTTTCCAGTGAAGATGTCTTCAGATTCTCAAAAAGTTTCCGGAAGGACTATTGATTTGTTTAGGTCAGTTCATCATGGGACAAGTTCTTTATTGAGAGACATATTTTGGTGACCATGGATATAATCCCTACTTTACAAAAGACCCCCCCCCCCTTATGGAAAATTAACTTTAAAATACAAAAAAGTAAAACAAATTCATACCACCGATAGTGGTCCTAAGTGCTTAAATGTTTCGAAGTCTTCAAGACCAGTCGTGATCCCGAAGAGCACATAACTGTAGCATTGGCTTATTGTCGATTTTAAGTCGGAGTTTATCGAGTTCTATACAGGTATATGCAATTATAACACTTATCTATCAAGACATCAAGGGTGACGTTTCCCTGCCTTGATTGCCATCGACACTTCTCTCAAATTTAACTCTCATCACATCGGTCATAAACCAAGTATGAGGCGTGTAAGATTGGGTGCAATGATGACGGGCGTTTAAAGGTTTCACCATCCATTTACGTTTTCGCCCAGCTTGTATACCGTATCCAGTACTTTAATCCAGCAGGGCTACAAACCTAAAACAAGGTATCCAGTACTAGGGACATAATGGGCCCTTTGTGATATTGATGGTGGATTTTCAGCAGGGACATGATGATATGTATTCAAAGTTTTGTCTTTCTTTCTTTTTTTTTTTAAAAAAAAAGAAAGAAAGACAAATATTATTGTTGACGTTATTGGGTTATTTGTGTATTTTCTTATCTCGACTAAAGGGACAAATATGATGTGTAGATCTCTGGAGCTCTGGTGCTGGCGCATACATCACGGTCAACTTACAAAGATCTTCTAGACTCTAACCGGACAAGCTGAAGACAGCTCAGAGACAACAGATTCCTAAAGTGCCTGTATAAAAATAGCCTAAAATCAAGCCATGATGTTTGGATGATGGTGGCATGCGTCCGTTTGGTTCATGCCGAGTTTTAGATATTCAAACTGTGCATACGATTTTCATACGAAGACACCATGAAATATTGTTCGAGTCTCTTCATCTCTCGTGTGGTTTTGAGATTTCAAAATTGTAAATCGGCGTGAAAATTCGACAATAGCATAGAATAGCCAAATAGAATCAGTATCCAAGACATTTGATAAACGAACATTCCGCGACATTTGTACTAGATACCTCGCGAACCACAAGCCACATAGCTTGTGTAGCCCGTATCCTCCACTTACAACCAAAAACTTCCAGTTTGGTAAGTACACACTGTTCTCTGACGACACATCCTTATCACTTCGATCCCGCCCGTCCACCCATTCAGACAGCCCGCACCCGTATTGATTTTTGCTTTTTTTCTTTGGCCATGATTGGCCCCGAAGTGAAATTGAACGAACACTGCTTATTTCTATTGAGCCATCCGCAACCTAATTCTCTCATGCCATTTTCCTCTCTCCAAGTTCTCTTCTTGTCTTCTTATGACTTGAGTTTAACTTCCAAGTCATAGCAGATATCTTGTTATCTGACTTGATTGCTTGGTTTGCTTCACCCAGCCTGTCGTTTTGTCTTGGTTTTTATATACCTCAACGTTGCAGCGAAACACTCGGAGAGACGCTATTTTTCCCGACCCTTGTTGCCACCGACCAGTTATTTTCCAGAGTCGGCGCTTGAAAATTGTCGATTTCGCCATTGTCATATAGTTACTTTCTAGCCACTTTCTGACTCTTGGTCACTTGACTGTGTTCATCTGGCTTCTTCTGTTGGAGCACTGTCATGGTGCGATGTCCCCCACTTGATGGACATATAAAACAGCAAAATCGAAGAAGTATCGAGTTTGATTGCTTTATGCTGTCCTTGACTCTAAGAAACATCGAAGCTATTAGTCAGTCATTTTCTATCTGTCAATTGCCAGTTGAATTTTGCATTGAAAATCGAAAGACTGCCACTCTCACCCCCCTCTCATTGAATTTCAATATCTCTCAGCTCTGCTTGCGCAGCAGAATTCAACCACCAGAAAAGCTTATTATTTTGTAACAACAAAGTTCAAGAGCCTCCCTTTTCACTGCCTGGAAGCTCAACCCCACTCGCTATCCTTGTTGCATCAACCGCTTGATCAATAACAATCTTGCAATCTTGCAATCTTGACCGCTAAATTGTTAAATTACAGCGCGCCTACCTGCTAAACAACTGTCACTACAAACTGCCGAGAGAAGCAAAAAAAAAACCCCCAACCCCTAAACCCTATAACCTAAGCAATCCTTATAAGCTATTAACCTCAAGTTATTGATATCTAACTGTAACTGTGGGTCCCTGATACTGCGTCTTTAAGCACGACAACCTCTCGCTGCATTCACTTTGACCTGCATCAACGTGCATCAGTGAAGAGACAGAGTCGACCAACGCTTGGGTCAGAGAACAACAGGATACAACCCTTACCTCCATTATTTTCATTTTGTCTTTCTGTCGAGTCAATCGCAAAACACTCGTAGCTCATCTGCTTACTTTTTTGTCGTGGACTTTGCCCTTCATCTTAACCTTTTCCCTTGCCCTGGCAGCCCCAGAACTTGTCATCTAATTTCCCGCTGGTTGGACTTGCTGCAACGTCAGCCAGTCCTCTCTCGCCCTCTCGCCAACACCCCCCCAGCTCTATCACCATTTCTCCTGAATCACAACGTGCGGTTTCCCCCATTCTCTTTCGTTCTTTCGGTATTTTCTTTTCTTTTCTTTTCTTCTGTGCGTGCGGCTTTATCAAGTTGCGTTGTTGCTCTGCCCCACAACTATTGGTAGGACTTGACCATAGACCCTGGTCAACCTGCTGTTCTTCGGGGCCTTGTTCCTGGCATTTGTTCTTGTTCCTGCGTCTTTGCCCCTGGGCCTAGGCCTGTTTTGGTATTCTGGGCCTTTACTTGACGTCTGCCAGACCACAACCTCACCTAGGATACAAGGGCGTGCATAAACCAATTCCATTCCACGATAGATTTTGCTGCTTTGTGAGAGTCGCCCTCAGTTTGTGCTCTGCTCCCGGCACAATCAGCCAACCCTCTTCCACACCCCCCAGCCCACCACCACACGTCCCCCATCTCAACAGACTGGACCAGGGCCAACAAGCCTGTTTCTGTTTGTGTCCTTCAACTCTAGCTCCTATTGTGTTAAGCCTACCAGCTTAGCTCACCATAGTGTATTGCTTTGCTTGCTGCTTGCTTCACTTCCCCCTTCTTAGCTTTCCCGCTCTTGCTGGGTTTTGGCGCCTCTGGATCCTTTTTTCTTTTCGTCCTTTTCCACCTCGTCCAAAGTCCTCGATTTTCCTTCCTTTTCCTTCTTTTCTGTCAACCAATTTTTTCAAGGTCGACAGCATTGCTTCTTTTTTTTTTGTGTCCTCGCTGCAAACCACCCACGCTCTCTATCGAGGTGATCTGATGCTCCATCACGCCAGAGTTTCTCTCCCTCATCCGCTCTTTTAGTGCTAATCCGTGACGCCCTTCGTTAATATCTGGAATCCTCTACACGATCGTTCATGTGTGGTTGATCCGTCCTATCATTCTAATCCGACTCGTCCCTATTTTGCAGCAAAAACAAAAACAGTACGGTAATATTTTTGTTCCGTAGATTGCTTTGTGTATTGCTGTTTCTATTCCAATTGTTCGACTTGTTTTTCTCTAGTTCGCGTTCCGATATTGCGACGACCTGTCTGATAATCGATATAATATCCACGGTTACGACCTGCTAATATCGTTCTCGACGACCTAATCAGCTTCGGCTCCCGACTAATTGTGTACGTGCCTTGATGATTTCCCCCCTCAGTGGCAATGTGAATTTGAGGTGGTTTCATTCCAGGCTCTATTCTTTCCCTTTGTGGGAAAGAAAGATGCAGCTCGCAGATGTTGTGGATTATGATAATGCTTAGACCTTCATCTTCAACGACAGGCCAAGAAATCTCAAGCTCCGCTACCTTACACCAACATATTCTGAGGTATGTGGTTGTTTAATGCGCTATTGATAGCTATTACAACCCGATCCAAGAACTGGTATTGATCATGGAACGGTAGCTACAATTCATTGAGATTCCGAACGTGCCAGCCGGTGGTCTTAGATGCACACATATCCCTATTTGTGGACTATACAACATCTGAAGCAATGACAGCCCCTTCCTCAATGATGCATTTCTATATGTATTGTCCCGTTTTGATGGATGCATCATGCCATCAATCAAAACGTGGAGTATATCATTGGAATGCCCCTCCTAGGGATGGTCTTCATTACTGGATTTTGGACGGCATCTGTCTTGGGCTACTAATATATTGGCTGTCAACAATCCTAATATTGGAAGCACTAGGAACTCTAAACCACTCTCAATTTCACATTGCTGCCTCATTACTCACTAAAATTCGACTTGACTAACATGTCCATTGCAGTGCACTCTGAAAATCTCTTAACTGAGTATTTGATTTTAATATCGACATAATCACCATCTTCTGACTTTTTGACGCTACCGACCCACTTCAGTCAAAATGCCTTCTATCTCTCGCATAATTACCCAGCGGTCTGTGGATGGATCCGATACCACCAACTACAACCTAACTCTGGGTGTGCTGGGTCTCGTTGTCCTCGCTTTATGCTTATGCACCGTCCTCTTCGTCATGCGCCGCATGCGTCTGAGGAAGGAGGCCAAGCTCGCCCCTACTCTTCCTTCCTACTCCGAGTCCCGCGGCAACAATCACATCACTATCCAGACCACCGACAAGAATGGCCGCTCCAGTATCCTCTATATTGGCACTTCCAATAAGCCTATGCTCGCCAACCCCAACTCGCCTCCACATTCTCCTGATAATGTTCCCGAGATCCGTCTTACGTTCCCCGATGAGCTCGATGAATCTGGCCGTAACCAGTCTGGCCGGGTTCTGGTTGTCCGGGTGGGCGACAGCGGCGTTGGCCTCGAGCCTGTCCCTGAGCAGCTTCCTGCTTATGAAAAGGAGAGCAAGACGCAATTTGTTTCCATTGACATGAATCAGATTGGCGGCTTGAAAGAGAAGGAGACTCGTCCTTAAGATGATATGACGTCTGCTTCTTTTTATGCTTTTTTTCTGGCGTTTCGCATATTCTTTTTCTTGTAACGGCCTCAGCGCAGGCAAGTCACTGCGCCTCTGTCCCATATTCATAACTTTATATATCGTTTGCCCAGACACATGATATGGAGATCCAGCTCTCTAGAATCGGTTTCTTTGTTTCTATTCTTACTCTCATTCACTCTTCTTTACTATTCATAATACCCATTTGTCTCTCTTGGCTATGGCGGCGGCTGGATAGAAGGTCTTATACAACATCAAAATGGTTATTGTTTCCTCTCCTGGATAGAAAATAGGATGGTCACGACACAAACAAAACAAAATCAGTAAAACTGGAAAAAGAACCAACAGTACAAAGCTTCTAATCGTCTTCCGATCTAAGGATAACCCTGCTGGAGAGACCAAACCATAAACAAGAGCACGCCACCAAGGTGTCTTGTCAAACACCCCATTATCTTGGGCACCATCTATGACCTCGGATATCCACTTCGACGCCTTGATGCTCGCTGTCCGTAGACAACGGAACAAACCACCCTATACCAACCCAAGGCTTCTGACTAAGAAGACAGAAAGTGTACCCACACAAAAACTTGTGGTACATTGCTTTTGCTTTAAATCTTTGCTGCCATATTCTCTTGCTCTTTAACCTGTATATATATATGGAGCTTCCATAGTTCCTCGTCACGAAGCTGTTGCTTATTTCCTTATCTTCACTTGTTCCTTTGGACTGCATCTCCGCGTTACCCTCTTGATCACCCTCGCACACCCTGAATTGTTTATCAAATACTTTACTCACATTATTCCTTCCCCCCTCCCGAGATACTCACCCCCCCAGTACTCACATTACTATTTTGTATAAGTTCTGCCTGCTGCACTTGGTCCATAATACCTGGCAATCCTGTATACATTGAAGGAGGTCCGCAGCAGATTGGAACAGACCTGGATCACTACTCATCCATCGTTTCCAGAATCGCTTCATGTTGTCACTTGCGAGTGATTGGCAGCGATAGAGCGAGCCGAGATCAGATCTGGAAAGGAGGAACCGTGGTTCGCCGAGTCACCCGGTGCGCCATGGGTACTTTTGTCTCTCTGTGGGCGTTACAAGGCGAGTGGTGATTTCAATTGGAGTTTTCCCAATTTTTTTTCTGGTTTTTTTTTTCTACTAAACAAAAAAAATCGTATTATCTCACATTTCTCACCGGGTTCTTTTTTTTCCTTTGATAAATCGTGTATTGTTCATGTCGTGCCATTATTGATTTTTTGCTACGTTCCTGTCACTGGCAATATCTTCATTTCTGATTTTTTCCCTTTTTTATGTTATTGACCATATCTATTTTAGTGTCATTCCCCTTTCTTGTATCCCTTGTTCAGCCCGTGGTACAGTTATCATGGGTTGAATTGTCTTGATTATTTTTTGAAGATTCCTTGGTTGAAGGCTGACTCAATCAGCTGACATCCATGGTTAGACGATTCCGCTTGACATTGGTCATTATGACCTAATGGTGTTGTGCAAGAATCTGTTGCGGTGTCACGTGCCTGTATATTAGCCGAGAGATTTCTTTGTTTTTTATGGTAGATGTCTTAATGGTTTGTATGTGTTCAATGTTGTCATGTGTGACGGTTGGAGGGGGTGGCTTTGGATTGATTTCATAGTTGCAATGATATATGCGGTCATGTACAGTGTTACATCATTGGTAAAATATTATGTTTGTCCCATCATATATACTCTTGTTTTTGTATGTAATTTTTAATGTAGTCCTTTATTTAGCATCATGGCGATCGCTACGTTCCACAGGTGACGCTGAGGTAACCAGTCTCCCGGCTCTGTCTAGCCGAGCCCAAGTGACGACTGATGATTACCAGCTTCGCCACATTGCCAAATGGCATTGGCCTTGGAAATCCATGGAGAACAAAAGCTGAAAAAAAAATTCACTCGATGGCCCCCCATGACCAGATATTCAACCCAACCTTGGTACCCTTCTTGACCGGTAATCCCGCATGGAACGTTTCTGGGTACCCCCTACCCGACCCATCGGCCCGGAAATTCTCCCAGAAAACTGCATTTCCTGGAACAACCTTAAACGTCACGCCCTCCCCCGGCCCCCCACATCCTTCTGCACCCACCAGCTTCTTTTCATCCCCCCCCTCCGCCCTCGAGCGCCCCACCTCCTCATCCCATTCCTCATCACACTCGACAAACCGACACCACCCCCCATCCCCACTCCGCACCTCTACCTTTGGCAAATACGGAAACTCTGTCCCCCCGCCCTCGAAATCCCCCGATGCATCCGCCCAGACCATGAAGCTGCTCACACGGCCCCAACCGCCCGCGTTGCTACTCCAGTCGTAGTGCAAGCCGTAGTGACCGCCGGGGCCGTAGCGTTGGGTGCGGAGGCGTTCGATCCAGAGGTTGCGGCGCCAGCCTTGGAAGGCGCGGGCGCGGGATTCGAGGCAGTGGATGGTGGGGGTGCGGGGGAGGAAGGCGACTTCGGAGAGGCGAACGGATGGGTCGATTTGGGTGGTGGAACCGTCGTGGGTGATGGTGGAGGGTTTGAAGAGGGGTTCGCTGAAGTGGGTGTTAGTAGATTGTGGCGTAGTGGGGAGGGGGGGGGGGGATATCGGATGAGGTCATGTGTGACTGGAACTCATTCTAGAATGTAGTACAGAGAGTTGAAATATGTTTAAGGAATTCAATACAGATATAGCGAGTTTCGGTGGCTGCTCGTCTGTCCAGTGTTCTGAGTTTCGCTAGTTTACCATGGATTTGAAGCCATGCTATGTTCAACTGTGCACAACATTGTGGCACCACAAACTCTAAAATGAAGTGTTCGACCCCATCTGACCTCCGATATCCGTGTAACATGAAATTTAGTACTACTTACCTCACGTCAAGGACTTCCTTGCGTTCAGCTTCCGAAAGGAAGTTTTCCACGTAGATGACAAGTGGCTCTTTTGAGAAAATGTGGATAGAGTAGTTGGCTGCAGGACACCCAACCGTGTCGTTTGGACCTGGGATGGCAAGGAGATCCTCGTTTAGTGCCGGAAGTGGGGCCCGGTATGCCGGGGATGGCGGGCCTGATGAGGCATAGAACATCAAGGCAATTGCCGCGATGGCGATGATGTAAGAAAACATTGTCTGTATTGTTCACAGCATTGGTAAGTAACTAAAGAGTATGTTCATGTATAGCGAACAGTGTTTGACCGTATTTGAAATTCTTGGTTTTTGATTAAAATCAAAGTCGTCGTCATCAGGAACATGAGCTTAACACTGAGCTATCCTGGCATGAGGTAGGTAGTTACTGTTCTGGGATGGCGGTGGAGCCACATTTGCGATTTTCTCCTGTGGCAGTGTTGATCAACTTCATTTTGACTTTGGTTATAGTCGAATGGCACATTATTTTACAGTCTAGAGATGAAAGTGTATGTCATAGCCTACGTATTTCTTGATGCTAATATAAATTGAAACCGGAGCTTAGTTTACTCTGTTGCCATTATCCGATCAAGCTGTGTGGCACTGGACCAACTTAACGTGGCGCAACGCCACATATGATGACTAATCCAAATGGCCATTAACTACCTCCGGCAGTGCAACACTAGATTGATCGGAGTAATTCAGCTAATCGGGTCTGTCGGATATAACATATACGTACGTATTGGCTTTCTGCCGCCTGGCGTAATTTGAAATCTTGGAAGAATTGCCTGCAGCCATTCTAGAGGGAACAAGGAGGTAATCGGCCAGCACGAGCTCCACATCTGCGAATGGAAAAAGATATTTACTCCAAACTCTGTTTTCTTCCTTCAACAATAGGGTGGATGGGACAGGTAAACCGAAATTTGCGAGTGCAATTGTTCAGAAATGTATGCTTATGGTTCCGGTGGCGACTATGTCACGGCAGTTCCCGGAAGTCATCAATACTGACAAGAAGCAGCGGCCACCGGTTTACGGAATTTCGCAGAATCACGAAGCCTAAAAGGCATTCACTCCTAGTTTTTGACAAGACAGCAACTTGATACAATCTCAAAATCCTCATCTAATGGGCGGCCATTTTGGGATCACAGGGTGACATTGCTAAACAAGTGGCAAACCGAGTGACCATCTGGCTGGTCGCTTGTGGCGGGTCAAAAAATGAGGATACTTTCCTTTGGTGATATTGACACTTGCCTTTCCAGTGTGCTAGATGGTCAGACAAAATTATCCCTCGATGCCGATGATGGGATCGCTCGAATCGTCCGTCCACCACATATATACATCTCGCCAAACCCACTGTCATGTCAATTGCTATGTCATGATATCCTCATACTGCATTTGCAAGTCTCTGATTTTGGCGAACAATCGGCAGCACACAACAGAGATCCGCATACCTGTTTCTCCGCTTATCCCCGTTGTGTATGCATTTCTAGTGCACAGTCCTCCTACAATGGACTCCATCCCTTGACTGACTGGATACATCTGGCGATGACGATGGAGATTGGATCTTTGGACATGGTGGTGGGCAGGAATGGGCTGAAGTGAGGAGTGATTGGCGAAGGGGGGGGGGACAGGCGAATTGAGATTTGGAGTAGATTGTAGTGGGGGCTGATGTCATTTCTGCCCGGGCGGCTTGTTGATGGATGCCTCTCGTAACTGCACTCATGGCTTTTGTGACGCAACTAACGACAGATTGATTCGTATGCCTTGGCCGAGTTATATAGGTATGCAAAGTGTGAATAGGTTCAGGGCCGTCATCATCATGGTAAGTCACCTTTAGTCAGTATGCACAGCTCGAATATTGTTTCCTTTTTAAGCCCCCTTAGTGCCCTGACACAGGTAATGGATCTCACTAACGCACCGGATATCTCACAATGTGGTTGCATTCGCTATCTGTAAAGGGTGTCATTGGTGTTGGTGGTGTTGATCTCTGGAACCTCGAACATCCCACCCTACCTTTGTATTGACATTGTGATGCCAGTGCCGTGGTGAAATCTCCAACGTTCTTCGTCTTGGCATGCGTTTGGGGCGTATTCATCGCTGTAGATCTGAATCCCCAGATTCCTGAGCTAACCAAACGGGATAGCAATGTAGGCCCAGAGACAACGGGAATCAGAGCTGGTCTGTAACATTCAGATAGAGTTGGACACAGAAAAGCCGGTAAATACCTAGTGCTAGATTTATCCCAAGGGCTGAAGTGTTGAGATGTCAACAGTGGCACTGATGACACGTTTCTGCCTCTTTAGTCTTCTTGGAGCATACAAGCCCACCTGACCTCTGATGATCGACGAACCTTTGGTGACAACTCGAAATTCCAACGTGGTTTGATCGATCGGTCTTACGGACTAACCAAATATTGGTGTAGCTCGGTGATAAATGAGCAGTTGACATGCAGCATGGATTTGGTGCGTTGTCGGTGCTCACCTATCTTTTCCATAATTCTTGCGCCTCATCTGCTAACCCTCTGTGCATTATTTGCCTGGTCACGATTTTCAATCAGTCTGCCAGCTCGTCACAAGAGTTCACCATAACCATCACTTGAAATATCAAGTGGATTTCTCAAGCTCTCTGTGTTATGGCGGATGCTGTACCATGAGGTCTTAGCCCACCTCCAACTCCTGGCCAATTCTTCCTATAGCTGACGATCCTGTACATTGGGTGGGGGTCATGGACTTTCCGAATCAAAGGAAGGAAGCATAGTGTGGATACTCCGCCCTGCTGTCAGTCACGACATATTGATTTGATTTATCGGCGAAGCTTCCAGAGAGCAAAGTAGATCGCGGGACAAAATATCTTCACAGTTAACAGAAAAAGAAAAATATAAAGCGAAGCCGTGTTTCATCTCTTGACGAAAGAGGGCAACTCGACCCGGTCAAAAATGGTAAACCTGCCTTTCTGGGCGAAATCTATACGCCGTTTCTTGCTCCTGTATCCTGCGTGTCGGGTTCGACATTGTCATCGATAATGTCCCATGCAGCGAGGTTCAGGAAGGTCCCCATCGTGACGAGATCGATTCTCCATAATGTTTACGTATCTGAAATATCTTCATGGCTGTAAGCTGCAGGTGTTCGGCAAGGGGCAAACTCCGAACTCGAATCCAAAAAGCACGACCACAACCACAACCACAACAAGCACATGGGATCATGGACATGGTTCGTGCGGGCCCCCTCCCTCCACACCAAGTTTGAAATTTCTGTGGTACCGGTGTCTGACAGTGTTTTGACAGGAACGGGTTGACCCGTACTTATCGATACACACTCTGTAAAAAGTTGCGTGACTGCGTATCAACACACTGTAGTATCCACTAGAATTTTCTTCCGAGATGTGACCAGAGATCCTGTTTTTGAAAGCCACGACGTCCATCCGACCAGATTATCAATATCTTATGCGGCATCCTAGTCTTAATATGCAAGCCTACCACTTGTTCCCAAAATCTTATCGCGTGCATGCCATATAACCACCGCTAATCGATATCAATCTGGTTCCGTAGATTCGATACCGCCTAGTTGTCTCTTTCTGTTATTTAGCATCTTTTGGCCGCCTCATCGAGTTCTTGCAATAAATAAATACAGCGAGACTTTTCGTGGTGGATGGGCAAGTCGAAGATGAATCAATATGGCCGCTCCACATCTCCTTCCTCGATAAAGTCGATCGTCGTCTGTGTGTCGATCATATCTGTGTCTGAGACACGGATAGCACGTCAATTCGTCAACTCAGAACAGTAATACTGTGATTTTTTATGTTTTTATTTTTTATTTCCCAAACTCAACTGCCATGGCCTGTAGTTGCTCTGCTATGATCAACATACTTGCCCACCTTTTCTTTTCTTCTATTTTTTTTTTTCATCCTTCCCAAGCCACTGTCCCTTGGGATCCTAAAGGCTAGGATTTGGAGGGGATATTGTTTTATTTTGTTTTTCTTTATAAGATCTGTGTTGGTGATGTCAGCTTTTTCGGGGAGCTGTAATAATTCAATCCGAAGACATGGAATTAGCTTTCTCAGATCCTTAGATGTCTTACACTGTTCAAGGCACCAACATGTTGCATCAAATAAGCGTACAAACCAAGTGTTTATCTCCGTGAGAGAGCCCAGAAAATCTTGCCGATGCTTATGCATATTTGTATGTGTGTGCTGCAGATTGCACATAGACGAGGGATCTGCATCTCGTCACACATAGATCTCTAAGCGCAGATTCTTCCATTTCGAGTGAGGTGCATAACCAAAAAGCAAGCCTGCTGGTGATCAAGGTGATGAGCTCCAGAGGGCCGCTGGATGCATTGCTGCAATCTTTATCATGTAACCTCATCTCGAAAACATTTATCATGAGGTTGTGTGCATGGTTCCAGAAACTGTTTTACTGTGTACTGTGTGATGTCTGCCTTTTTTTTTTTTTTGATTATCGACACGCATCTTGATGGCTGAGATGCTAGTCGGGTGACTGGTCTATTTGATCGAGATTGAACCATTGACGATGTATTAATGGATCCTGGCCCATCGGTCCTCCCAGATATTTATCACTCAAGGCTTAGGGCTGTAGCCAGTACTTTGATATGTACATA
The DNA here is from genome assembly GCA_030294605.1 of Ambrosiella beaveri. Lineage (NCBI taxonomy): Eukaryota > Fungi > Ascomycota > Sordariomycetes > Microascales > Ceratocystidaceae > Ambrosiella > Ambrosiella beaveri. The sequence continues at coordinate 34,613 of JARQWA010000097.1, forward strand.
TGTACGGCCTTTTTTTTTTTGATATCACATAATCTCATGCATTGGTATCGACCGTTTCCATACTTGGAGAAATAACCTGGAAAACCAACACGGTTGGCTACGATTTGCCACGATAAAGCACGAGATGCGGGTCGGAAAACAGAGCCGTCTCCGCCCGCCCCTAGTCGCTGGACTTAATCGGAGCCGCAACCGTTTTATTCAAGGGCTGTTACTAAACAATCAACGGTGATGATCTTATCTCCGTATGTATACCACCATGCCATGCTAACTAACCCCTCCTACCAAAAGAAGGAAAGAAATAAGCCGGACACATCCAACTGTTTCTCTGCATTGACAATCTCTCGAGCATTGGTGACGATATCTTTTGTCGATCTGGTTTTCTCCTCTCATCTTTCGTGATCAATGCAATAATTCTTACATATCTGAGGTCTTTGCATCTTCCTTCCAATGAGCCGATCCACGTAGCATACCTTCCTAACTTTCACCAAAGTGCGCAAAGGGCGTGGTTCACGTGGAGTTGTTTCCCATCTTATGTTTATATTCTACTTGATGACATCGCTTTGAGAAACTGCCAAATTATTCAGTATCAACGTCCCTACTTCACATCACATTGAGCTTTATGTTGCAACCATCAGGAGTTAATGATTACTGACTCTTCTGTACCTTTTTTTTTTTTTTCGTTTCTTAATGCGGTCTATGTTGATCTCGCTTGCGACGGATTTCCACTTAACCAACAAACTAAAAACAAATTCCTTCAATCTTCTAGCTCGACACCATCCTTTGGTCCAGAAGAATTGCGGCATTGTTCCAAGGTTCGCGGTGGCGAATTTTCCGATTCTTGAATCAGCCAGGAACAAACACAACTTAACCAATGCCGAATATCAGCAGCAAGGCTCTTTTCACTAATCAATCGTCAAAACCCCGGCGACGTTAATTGTTCAGCCGCGATCCAATCCCCGATCCAATCCCCGATAACCTTGAGGTGCATCGAATCGCACTTTTCTTAGCGCCAAATCCAGTTTAGTGTCGAAAAAAAAAATCACTTACTATTTAGAAGAAACGTATTTGTAAGAACAACTTTGAAGGAAACCCAGATTCGCATCATTTCCTCCCCCACTCTACCATCGTGATAGAGTTGTCATTATCTCTCTCCCTTTCCCATAACAACCCCCCTCCCCGTAGCAACCTCTGTTCAAAACTTCCGATTTGATCATCTCTCTGTCCCGGTCGGTCATTGACCAGGAGGGAAAATCCGAAGGCATATGCTAAATAAATTGGCAGAACCCAACTACAGGGAATAAAAAAAAAAACAAAGTGAAAAAAGCACACACTTTGATCGCAACACAGACCACCAGACAAGACAAGACCACGAGCCTGTAGCGCTGTGTCAACTACTAAATGCCAACCTAAGCAAAGCCAAGGTTATATATATCTCTTTGTTCTTGGACTTGTTGATCGATAGGAGGACTTCTCAGTCGAATCAGGCGCGGGTCCTAGTCCACTTTTGGGAAAGAGCGTCCTTGCGTTTTGTGAACTTGGCTATTCATTAACCGGATCGTCGCTTTTTCACATACAAGTTCTGTCTCTTCTTCGCATTCCACTTCATTATCGTGGCCTTTCGTTCGTCTCTGGCTGTCGTATCTTGTTCGCACAACTTTTATTATCATCACACTTAAAGCTTGAAGCTCGCGCCGCATCAGTTCGTCTAGCTGGTTCTGGGGATCAACTTACCATCGACTCACCTCATTGTATCATCATTCACCTATCATTTTCAGCTGTTTCACTCATCAAAAGAGTCCAAGCTTGACCTGGCAATTAGACAATTTGCCTAGACATCTAGGTCCGGGGCTCTCTTTTGTATCACCACTCTCGGGCCATTCATCCAGGTAAACTCACTGTCATACCTTGGACCTCATCTCATCTTATCTCATCTCATCAAATTTTCCGCTCTCCGACTGGCCAGCACTTGTGCTGCGCTTAACTACCATCTCCCGTCATGGACTATTTTGTGCAAGATGGCGAGCTCGTGTCCACCAAAAAAGGCATGCAGGTGACCAAGTCCAAACACAAGGGCATCCGCTTCGTCAACTCAGTAGCACCTGCTCCCGAGCTCGCCAAGCAAAAGCCCAAAAAGAAGGCCTCTTCCTCTTCCTCTCCGTCATCATCATCATCATCATCATCATCACCACCATCATCTTCGTCAACAGCAAGCACCTCGTCAGCGGCTGCTGGCGCCTTTTCAGTCTTTTCAATATCGGCCTCAGCAATCACGGCGCAAAATCCGGTGCCAAAGTCGCTTGAAGATGAACTCATCATTGCAAATCCAGATCTTGTGACTCCGGCAGATCGGGTAGCCATCAAAAAGAAAGCCCGAACAGCAAAACGGACAGAGACCAGTACCGCCACCACCACTACCACGGAAACAGCAACATCAACAGCAACAGCAAAGAAGGGAAAGAAAAAGACGACAGCGGCGGACCATCGGCTTCAAATGTTTCAGGGATTCTCGTCATTTAGTGTCAACATGCCGCAAAATTCGCAAAAGAATTCGGGCTATCGGAGTCGGAACGAACCGTCGGAGGCGGCTTATCAGCAAGTGTTGGAGTGTCTACTAAAGGCCCGTCAACTCGACAATGTTAACCTGACGATGCCTGGGGGGTTTCCCGGAAATTATATGGGAAATCTGCCTGCTGGGTATCCTACGCCGTCACTTTACCATGCGCAGGCCTGGAGATCTTTGCCTGTACATGTCAAGGCTAGTGACAACCACAAGATTCTCTTCCAGCTTTACTTGACGAGTATGCCCATTAGCATGTACCCATTTGAGGATATCTTGACACATAATCCCATGCGTGTGCCGGAGTTCTTCGAGAGTGTGGCAAAGGACTTGGGGAAGCTTCACACGGTTGTTATTTCTAGTGTGCTGGTGGAGATGCATTGTCGCGGTATGAACCCTCCGCAAGCTCTGACGTCATTGTCTTTCTATCTGAGTCGGATGTGCGCGTTGGTCAGTGAGGGGCTGAAAGAAGGAGATGAAGCTGCCATGAGAGCGCGACCGTATGTCCTCGAGTGTATCGCGTCAATGGCCATCATTGGAGTAAGTCATGTTGTTCCGAATCCAGTGACTGACCTGTTGCTAACTCTGTTCACAGCGGTTTACTGGCCACTATGATGACTGGCACATCCACATGAACGGTCTGAAGAAACTAGTAGCATCGCACGGCGGCATCAATGCCAAGACCATGGACTGGTATCTCATCCACAAGCTTCGCCGGTAAGTTCCCTCAAATCATAGGCTCCTGTTTGACACCAACTAACACCCGCCATAGAGCCGACTCGCTCGGAGCTGCAACCACGGGCTATTCTCCCTACCTTGACTACCCTCGCATCTGGCCCGACATCTCCCTCATCATGCCCCCAGAAGCCCGCGACGAACTCCGTCTCATCACCAAAAACATGCTCGCCAAAGCCGGTGTCATGCCCGTCGTCAACAACGCCGTCCAAAACCTCGTCCTTTTCCACAAAGCCGTTATAATCGCCCGCAAAGCCCCGCCCCGCACCATCCTTTTCGACCCCCACGAGTTCGTCGACGAGTGGTTCCACGTCCTCTACAACCTCGTCCGCTACCCCCACTCGCTGCGGGAGCACTGCTCCTTTTCGCAAATACAAGCGGCGGGTGGCATCCTTACACCCAATGACATGTCGCCACGGCCAACACCGTCACCGCCTGTGCCCCCGGGAATGATCGCCGAGCCAGGTCCCACGCACGAGATGCCGTCGGCACCCGCCGCCACGCAGATACCCATTGAACCTCTAGATCTCATATCACCCGTTGCACGGCTAGCCTCCTGTCTCTTTCTCCATGAGTTCCTCATCGAGAGACCACAGGCGCCCAATGCCCACGTTGTCTGCTTAGCGTTGCTTCGCGGGCAAATCCAAGCCATCGTCAACCACATAAAAACCCACACCCTCGGCTCCGCCATCCGACACTCCTCCCCTAGCAGCATTACCGGCACCTTCTCCACCGCCGGCCTCCCCGCAATCCCCAACATGCCTCTTCTCCACCACGTCCGGCCCGTCCTCATCTGGGCCTGCATCATCGGGTACATCTACACATACCGGTTCCCCCTAGTCAGCTATGACCCCTCCTTCAAACCGCTTCCCGAGAGGGCCGTGTTCTGCGAGTGTATATTCCTCTTGTTTCCCGACCCGATGGAACTTCCCAACATGGCCGATTCAGAGATGACGAGGCTGCTCGATTGGACGACCATTTCACATTCGAGGCTACCGGCGGATTCCGATAGCTTTGTGGCCCTGATGCGCAATGAGTATTTGGCTGCTCTTGCTGGAATGTCGCCGACGCCTGAGGTTATCCCCCAGTCAATTCCAGTGCGGAGCGTCCCGCCAACCGTGATATGAGGCAGGGTTGTTGAGTTAGGGTTATATGACAAGATGATCCCTATCAAAATTTTGGGAGTCTTTGTTGAAGAAGACGCATCGTGTGTGTGGTCTTTTTCCGTTCAAAATAAAATCGATATGCACCATGAAGTCATCATGTATGCACTGAGATCCAGTGGATATAGTGGTTGGGTGATGACGAGGGACAGAACGGAACAGAGGTGAGCAAACCGAGTCATTGTTCATTGCAGGTAGGCGATGATCTATCACCTGATACAATGATATGAAGATACGAGGCACAAAGTATGAACCATCAGCGAAGGTGGATTGTGGTGATTGGGTCGGTTATAGGTTTTCAGTTGTATATACTGGGTTATCGGATAGATATCTTGTGAGCAAATAGTTCTTGCATCTAAATTGTAATCGCACGTAACACATATACCACAACCAGTCTTTTCGGCCCAACCGGAACTCTTATTTTATTGAACTATAAGGTTGAAGCCCAATGATGAAGTTAATACGCCGTCAAGTCGCCAGTGCTTGCATATTTCTCGAGCTAGACCGACTCATCTCCCTGACGATATGCGAGATGAAATTGCAAGTCTCTCTGGTAAATCTACAAGAAATCATGATTTCTTGCTTTTATGCAATCTCAATCAGTCATATTCCGTAACCTCGACTCTGTTGAGATAATCACAACCTTGCAAGGCCACTTCGTACTACGCCAGATATAATCATATGACCATTTGCCACATCCAGAAGCTCCCCATTATAACATAACCAATGTAAGAAACGCCGACTATTGCATTGTAATTCACACGTACACACACACACCACATCTTTTACTTTTGACGTTGACGTGATGACCTTTGGGTTTACTGCAGGACCCAAAGGGGAAAACAAGGCGGCAGATTAATTGGCTGACAGGACTCGTCAAGCTCTTGTCTTGCAGTTGATGATCTGTGGGCTGGTTTTCTCAATGTCAGACCTTCAGGGTCGATGTAGTAAAGGAAGAAGTATATATTATTGGAACCTATTTGTAAGGCTCTTTTTATATGTCAGGTCTATAGTTGTGAAACCGGAATCAACCGACAGGGTTAGATTACCGTTCACAACCCTAGTGCGACGCGGGTAGGGGTAAGGAATCCTGTAAACCAAACTGAACTTCAACGGCATCATTATGAATTACAAATGACTCTCAGTTACCGAAGGCGATTTCAGCTACGCTCTTGATTCCATCTCCCTCTCAATATCAAGAGATTTTGATGGCCTTCATGATCATACGGTGAAATTTCTTTTCTGAACCCCCCTCATAGTCCCGACGCGCACCAGCGCAACACTTAACATCATGACGGTCTTCCACAATTATTACCCCACCGATCTCTACATCCAACACTATGAGCCCAACAAAAGCACGCTGAAAACCCTGGCCACGACATTCTCGTTTATCATAGTATGGGTTCTTGGGATGGCCGTGTACTGGGCACAAAGTGTCAACCCCCGGCTATCGGTAGCGGAGGTTTCAACGATTGCGTGGTTTGCTCTTTGTAAGTCAGTGGAAGCCATGATTGGCTGGGCTTTTGAGTGAGCCATGGATTGTGATCTAATATTTGGGTTTCTAGGTGGCTTCTTGCATTGCTTTTTTGAAGGTAGGCTTTATGTGTTGCTACACTAGAATCAGACACGCAGATACACTTAACCTATCTGGAACTACGTCTTGCCATTCCTACCTCAAAACTCGGAACTTCCATATACAACATTGCTTATGATTAATACTACCCCTAACTTAATGGACAATACACTAACAATACTAGGCTACTTTGTAATCTATCACTCCGACCTCGCCGGACGCCAGTCCCTCTTTGCACAGCTATGGAAAGAGTATAGTCTTTCCGACTCTCGCTATCTCGTCTCAGATCCTTTCATGCTTTCCATTGAAACTGTGACCACCGTAAGCACGAAATATCTTCTCGCCTCTCTATGAGGTCAATCTCACTATTGTACAATTTGCCTAACAAGGATGCACCAGTTACTTTGGGGACTCCTCAGTTGGACTTGTGTCGTCGCTATTGCCCACAGGAGCCCGATTCGCCCACTTGTCATCTCTGCCGTTTCCATTGGCCATCTCTACGGCGTCATTCTTTATTACGCTACGTGTTTCGGCGAGACTGTTATCACTGGCCACAGTCATAGTAGACCCGAGACTCTATATTTCTGGGGGTACTTTGTTGGCTTCAACTTCCCATGGGTCGTCGTTCCGTCAAGTAAGTTTTTATCATGTTCATTTTTACTCACAGAAGCCATTGCGGCGTGCGACCTGGTGTGGTTTTTGATATATGGAGAGTCGGAAGACTACGGTGACATGAGTAGTGTCAGCCCTGGACTAACACCTTCTCATTCGTAGTCATGATTTGGCAAAGTGCAAAGCAAATTATTGCCGGTTCTGCCGCCTTGGACAGGCTTGAAAGTAAGGAGGAGTCCAACAAAGTCGTAGACTCCAAGAAGATACAATAGAGTGACCTGTCTTTGGGTTAATTGGTAGCATGGCCATCGATACCAATAAACATCCGATATCCTGTTGGTGTCCACCGCAAATTTATAATTTCTTTCCCAAAGCTGCAAAGACGTAAATGTATTGTTTTATCCTACCACGAAACCATGCTTTCCCGCCCAATGTTACAGTACTCGCTTCGCAGCTTGTGAATCGCATCAACGCCTTCCCGGTTCTCCATATCGACTGTTACCTTCCGGGCCTTTCCCGCAGTTACTATCTATCCACCAACCTGCTGCACAGTCGCCTCACAAAAAGCCCAGACACCCTCCAGATACCGGAATAACTTTTATGGGATTCCATCTCACATGCCGCTATTTTAAGTCGCAGCTTGTCTTTATCCCCCAGTCGTAACACCGGATGCCTGTATAGAAGATGGATGGATGCCGTCGGAGGTCCAATAACCATCGTTGTAATGCTTATCATTGAAGAATCTGCTAAAAGGCATTTATTTATGTCACCATTGGTGGATTATTGCAACAAAAATGAAAGCGAGTAGTGGTGATTACTGGTTTGTGTGACATGACGTGTGCATAGGGAGCCTCGGCCTAGTCATGCAGAAGGACGAGAGAAACAAGTATAACTAGTTATTATTTCTCCCACTGTGGTTCCACCCAGTCGAAAATATAAAGTATCCAGTCGGCAAATAATCATTGAGTCATTGGATTTCCGCAGAATCGTCATAAGTACATCCCAAGACACCACCCTTTTTCGCATCTGATATCCCATCTTCATCTCACATGACCCCCTCTACACACAAAATCCCACAGACAATTGACCACAAAAGTGACCCGCCCATTCACTTCATCAACTCATCATGCATAGTCCCACACCTCACAACTCACACCCCCCTCCTCCAGACCCCTGACTACCACACCATCACCAAGATTCCAACCCACTAATAACATGCAGCAATATATGCACCATGAGAAAACAAGGCGAACAACAAGACATTTAAGAGATAAAAAATGAAAGAAAAAAAGAAAAGTCATTTCCCATCTGTATATCTCCTACGATTCTCTCCTATACACCTACCATCTTCCCTCCAGAATATCATTCTTATCTAGTTCCATAGACAACCATTTATACGCATCAACAAGTGAAGTGCCCTTTCGTCATCATGCATCCAATCATCACCCGGTCACCTCTCACCTCTCACCTCTCACCTCTCCCGCCTGCTTATATAAGCGACTAACAAATGGCAAGTGTCAATATCACACACTGTCCCCAGCTGACGACCACGCCATAAGCTGCGGCTCTTGGAGCTAACCGGCGGATCAGACCAGCGTCTGTCTTCTCTTCATGTTCCAGCCCCCATAGAAACTTGAATCTAGATACATACATATATATATATATATATATGGTTTCTCACCTTGACATAGAAGCCATATCCAGCAAGTCCGCTTCTCGCCCGGGACAGATCATAGATCTATACATGTATTGAAAATCAAAGGGTCCACTTACACATCTATAATATCATCAAGCGATCACCATATCCACAGGCCAGACTAAGGTAGGATATATGCAAGCGCTGTCTTAGTTTTAGTCACGACAAAAAGCATGTCTTCGATCCTCGGGTATCCAAGAAAAAAAATCCTTTGCTATTTGCGTATTGTTGCATCCAGCGCCAACCATCTCATGTCTGTGAATCCTGAGCTATCGGGAGGTCCGGGAACTCCAGACCACTTCACTGACATTGGCACTGTTATCACTTATTCAGTTGATATCGACATCAACCATAAATAAACTTAGGCAAGCAACGAGTAGTGGGTTCGAACTGGGTATCGGTTGATAGATTGAAACAGTGAAATAAGCAAAAAAGCAAGTCTATATGGTGTAAAAACTCAAAATAAGGCAATAAACAAAAAGCAAACCGGAAACGCTGAAAAACGACCAATACCAACAGAAGCCAAAAAAAAAAAACGCATATACAAGAAAACCCAATGTAAAAACAAAACACTTTTCTGGACAATGACCAATATCCGAACCATGAAAAGAACACCGCCCAAAACAAACAGATTAAAACGAGTAAGCCATAAGAACAAACAGAAGCGGAAATGAACGTAGAGAAAATGATACAAAGAGTAGAGACCGGAACAAGCGAAGTGAAACAAAAACAAAGACAAAAAAAAAGCAAAGAAACAAACGAGATAAGAAAAGGTTGTTTGTCATAAACGCATAGGCTACAACAACTATCCACAAAAGGGACAGAATCAAGTGACAAAGGTCATAGTTGTACATCACATCAAGCATTCCGGACAACCGCATGAATATGCGCAGACAAGAGAAGGCCAAGCTTGTGGCGGCACAAGCACCCCAAGAAACGCAAAAAGGGAGATAGAAGGACCCACACAATGCCCACCACTATCAAAGATATCAAAGGTACCACCGCAAAGTGATCTTGAGATGAATTCCACCTTACACAGTACTGGGTCCTGCAACAGCAGATATCAATCGACGAACAAATCACAACACATTTAGAAAGCGGCCTGAACACACACATGCAGTTGAGATGCAGTGCGTTCAGGTCTACCGAAAGATTCCGAAGAATCAGTAGGCGGAGGGGGCGGCTTGCTGGCGTTACTGGCAACAACACTGCCAACAGGAGGGCGAGGAGGAAGAAGGGCCGGAATCTTGGGAGATTGGGGTGGAGGTGGTGGAGCACATCCATCGATCGGTGGCGGTGGAGGCGACTGGTGACGAGACCGCGAGCGAGAGCTCCGGCCATTGCTAGAGCAGGAGCTAGAACGGTGAACAGCAAACAGCTTGTCATCGATGCGTTCTGCGCGCCATGAGCTGGTGTTGGGCTCGGAAGTTGTGCTGGAGGCACGAGTGGGTCTAGTATCAGGGATGTTGATAGTGTAGCTCAGGATGCCAGATCCATTCTTGAAGCGACGGAGATGAGTAGCGATGATATTGCAAAGACGGGTGTGGAGGTCGATGTGAGCTCTCAATGGAGATGTAGCTGTGACCTGGTACAGAATATGATCATTTTGACCATTCGAGGTTGGCATAGTCAGAGTCAGAGTCCAGGCAGAGGGACTGACACAGATCTGACGAAGAGAAAGCACGACTTTGCCGTGGATCATGGAACAGTTGTCTGCAATAAAAAATGTTAGCAAATTCTGATGGGAACCAGACAGCACCCCACAAAGCCATAAATCCAAGTGAGCGGTGATGATATCATGGCGACATACTCTTGATCACCTCAGCAAGCGCATCGATAGTCGCGCTATCGTCAGGACCCTGGAAGGTCGACGCTGGCCTGTCGTCAAAGATGGAACTTCTCATGATGCTCGACGGTCGGACGTAACGACAGTGGTGTATTTGAGCAACTGAGGAACAGGTATCGCGGAAGGGGTGACGAAGTCAGGTATGTCGGATCGTGACGACAGGTCCGTTTTTTTTTTACTTCTTTCCTTACTCTTGAAGTAGACAGACAAAAACGGGGATTTTCCCAGACGTCGCGAAGGTCGCGTGAATGGGACTTGCTCAGGGTTATATGGGCTGGACAGGGCGTAAAAGCCAGGTCGGGACACAGACCACAGACGAGACAGAGAATATTTAATGGCTGAGTGTAGTGTGATGGGCGTCGTATTGTACCGGGCAGGGTGTGAGTTTGTAATTTCGACGCAGGCTGTGTTCTGATAGATAACAGTGGATGGGTCGCAGAGAGTTGAGGTGGTCGGTAAGAAATATACAGAAAAGTCTATGGGCCGAAGATTTGAGTAACGGAAATAGACACAGAAAAAGAAGAAAAGTCGTTAAAATTCGTAAGCAGCGTAAAAGATATACCGAGAGCAAGAACTTCGTTATATCGCAGTCGTAAAATAAAGAGAAACCAGTGATGGTCGGCGTGTAAATCTAATTAACAAAAAAAAAATCAAGATATGTTGAAAATGGAAGATAAATTGAACAAAAACGGATCGAGAGGTTGGAACAAGTGAGAAGGTCGAAAAAAAGGTGTGACACGCTTATAATCGCAACTGCTCTCTCAGAAACAAAAACGGTGCCACCGGATTAGAGCTGGAACCAGAGAACAGACCTATAGGGCAGTTGCCAATAACGAAGCTGTTGTGGTGTTGTAATGATGCTGGCCGAAGGAAGGAAAATCGACCAGGCGATGGCAATTATCTCTTAGACTCACGTCAGCCCCATACAATATTCGAAAGATTGACGACAAATTGAAAGGCCCTGTGATGTTGCTGATATTGCACTGGCGTCCTAGAAAAACATTGCAAAAACGGCGAGGCAAACCTCAGGTCGACATGACTGAGTTCGGGAATGAGCCATATAACAGTTTATCTTTTTCTTCTTTTTTTTTTCTCTTGTTTTGCGTGAGGTTTATATGGAAACATTATCTAGAATGGTATTTTGCCTCCATTACCGCAAGGAGTCTCTTGTCTGATGCCAGCGTCAGCACTAAATTAGAGCTGTGGTGAAGTGATAAAATATACATAATTTATCAACAGTATCGACGGGACAGGCAAGAAACTTAAGATAGAGTTGACTGCAGAAATGCAAAAAGGTAACGGCGGTCTAACTTCAACATCACGATCTTGACTGGTTTATCACCATCGACATCGTCACCAAATATGTATCTAATTTCTATTGTTTCCCAACATCTCAACGTCTCACAAACTTGCAGAAGAAATAAATTGTGGCTTTAATATAAGCTGCGCATCCCGCCAGAAAGCATTCCGTAGCCGCCTCGATGTCCCTCCCTCAAGCTCTACAGAAAAGAGACAGCTCTCACTCCTTGTTGTCAATCATTGAACTTGGTCGGCCGTCTTCTCTTGTCTTGTCTTCTCATCCCGTGCCACATCAATATTGATCCAAATGCGATCCAAATGCGATCCAAGTGACCCCTTGTCGTTTATTCTTCATATATAGTTTGCTCCGTTTCTTTCCATGCATCTGGCTTTGGTTTTCCGTGACTTCCAAGGCTTCAGTATCGCATATATCAGAGAAATTTGACATCCTTGATATCAGATATGGTAACTCATAGACTAGTGGGTCTCCGGAGGTTTGGCTGGCGATTACATACGAACATTCGGGTTTTCAAGCCGGACCAAAAAGGATCTAGCACGTTGTATATTCGCCTTCGTATTGGTCAGTTGTGTCTCTCGTGCTGCCATTAGTAATCTATGTTTTACCACACATTCCAATAAACATGCAATATCAGAAACATGGCCGTTTGCGTGGTCCACTAAAACACTTTATAATTGGTGCAAGTCTCGCCACTCATGTACAAACAAACAGTCCCAAATCTACATAGCCGGATCTCGGCAAGTTCTCCTTCCCGTTCCGGGCATCGCCCCCCAGTAGCCTCGCCAATTCGGAGCGTATTTGAATCTCCCTGCATTGTTGGAAGGGATGAGCACGGAACTATATAAGAAAAGACAAACTCTGTTGGCGAGGCGTTTGCCGTGATATTACATCAGCCAGCTTTTTTGCTTGGTGTAGATGCCTCGCATGATGGATTACTTGAAGCTTTTGCTTACAAACCAAATAGTCAATTAGAAGTGATATATAGATACTGAGTTGTATTTTGATATAGAAAAAAAAAAGTAAAGCCTTAGATCATCCCACATGGCTAGAGGTCAAGTGCCCTTGCTTCTGGAAGGACAACTGGATATCGCACATGACTCCTGTTTCCAACCTTCTCCATTCCCAGCGTGGGATGAAATCTGCGCCTTGGAACCGGGGGAGTCCACCGTTCCATCCGACGAGATAATCGCGATGCAATGGCTGCAGGGAGTCTCCAACGGCCACGAACTCCGGGACGTCTATGAATATTCTTTTTATGTGTGTACATAGGTTCTTCCATGTCCTGATTTGGCTTCAGGGCAAGGGCAGTTATTTTGAACATGCTTGACGAGGCGGAGACAACTGGTAGTTGCACGGCCGAAGCGAACAGACGGATGAACAACATCGGGGGCGGGGCCATACCGAGGAAATAGATTGCGTGAATGTGAATATGGTTGTGGCAGTTGTAGATATCATGATTCCTGGTGGCGATAGGACTAAGCCTCGGTTGAAGAAATAGGAAACTAGGGAAAACGACAACACACGGGTCGCCTTTTAAATCAACAGTGTTATCACGATATCAGATCAACATTGTTTGAAAGTCCAGACTTACCTTTGCAACAAAGTTGGTCTCCTCATACGGTGTAAACACATCTTGGACACAAAATGTTTTCAAAAATACAAATATATCCTCAAAAAGGCAACATATGGCTGCATTGCCTCCAAGCACCACTAATCACACTTGTTTTGTGTACCAAGCTCAATCATTGATTCAATACTCGCACAGCTGATTCCCTGATATACGAGACCACCACCTCTTTTGCCCTCCTCGGAGGTCCGCTTGCCGTTACAAGTAACCATAGATAAAGGTCACCCAGTTGTCTTACTATCTGCAATATCGTCATCGTCACCGCCTACATTTATCGAAAATGTCACCATCAAAATTACCCCTTGCTCCCAACAACGACTATGCATGCATGCATACTGCTGAAATGTTAGTTTTTTTTTTTTCTTTTAATCTGTTTCATGGCTCAATGATTTGATGTGACGGAATTTTGAACAATTTTTGGAATTCTCCATTGTTATCTCCATGAGCACAATTCATCAATTCCGTATCTGATTCATAAGTGAAGAGATCTGATGTTGCCTGCCGGACCCAGCCCCACTTAAATATTCCACCCACGCTCTCCTCAAAATATATATACATCCCACCATAACCATCACGATGATTCCAACTTATATACTAACCTCCTCTCAAGAGTCAATCACAAAACCCTCCAAATTCCAACGTCCCACAAAATGCGCACGAAAAAAAAATCAATCCACATTCCCCCTCAGCCCTCGCCCCAGGGAATTTTATCCAGGACTAACGTCAGCCAATCATCTTACAACAGGGCTTAAACGATGCAACCAACGCTCTTTTGGCTTTTAAGAAAAGAAAAATATATTTATATGCATATTTATATTTAAACCCAAATTACCAGAGCCGGTTGCCCGTTGCTAACGGGCGGCGAAAATAAATTCTCCACAATCAATCAACACTGGTTCAAAAGAACCCAAACTATGTATTCAAGTAAAGGCCACGATATATATATATTTAAATAGTAGTATGTGCACATACTTCATCGTCCATCAAGGTCAATAAAACCATAACAGGTGCCCAGGACGCTCGGTGACGTTGATGTCGCACGAGGGACATGGCCAAAGGAAGCCTTAATGTCATCACCTCATGGTATCGTGGACGAATCCGGAAACTATACATGTATTCCTCTAGTTACACCTTCCCGCCTTGCAATCTTCCCGATCCACGCTTATCATGCCCATAAACCACAACTATCCGGAACCTCTGCTGTGATATAACCTGGAAAATAATAACTTACCAACATATACCGCAAGCCGATATATTTACCAGAACAAGGTGAAACAAGAGAATTCCCAATCTAGCAAAGAAAAAAAGTTGAAAATTATTGGTGCACGTAACTATTAGATACATACAATCTACATGCGCCAGTGAGTTGGCACAGCACGGGACTCCGCACTCCACCCCCCGGGGGTTGCCCCAGTTCATACGCCAACACACCCATGTCTCGTCTATCTGCCACCTTGCCCTCCATCCATAGTCTAAACTACTGCATTCAGACACAACGATCCACCTCTCTCCCTTACCGACTCTCTGTCTCTCCTTCCCCACCTACAAATCAGTTTGCAATCTCTCCAATCTCGCCGTAACAGCCTCAATCAGAGCCGTCTCCCTGGCCAACATCGTCTTGACTTGTTGCAATCGTGTCCTCCGCAGCTCTGGAGGAATCCGAATATCTGGTGTGCCAGACCTGCTGATGCTATCCCCAGCAACAACACTGCCAGTCCCAGTTGACGATGGCGCCGGTGACGCACCCCGGCCAGGTAGAGAACTGACAGACGCACTCAAGTTTGCATTCCCAGAAACAGCTGCAATAACCCGAGCATCCCGCTGATCGGCCTCCGAGATAAACTCCTGCGCCTCACCCTTGAGAGCTTCAGCGAGCTGCCTGACAGTATCAAAACGTTGCCAAGGCTCGACAACCCGGGAGTTGTTCTTGCGAGACACAATACTGTGCGACAAGGCACTTGATGAGTCAAATCCCTCCTCGGCCATGGCGTCAGGGCCATGGATGCGAGTGTTGAGGCTCTGGACTTCATCAATGAATGCCCGCTCCTTCTGACTAATCTCACGTTTGGAAATACTATTGGCATCCTTGCGGAGAGCCTGCAGACGCTCAGTCAGACGCTGCTGGCGAGTAGAAGCCTGAGCAATACGATCCTCCACACGAATCTGGTCGCTTCCTTCATCGCCGCCGACGATCTTATCGATACGGGCCTTGATTTCAGCCGCCTTGGCCAGTTGGTTGCGCATTTCTGCATGCATGCGGTCACACTTCAGGAACAGGTCCGAAGCAGCGAGACCCAGTTCATGAGTCTCATCACTCAGGATCTTGTGTACATCCGTCAAAACCTGCAGCGTCATCGGACTAAGACGAACTTCTTGTGAGATGGCAATTCGTTGATTGGAAGCTTTGAGGCGATCTAATAGAACGGGGAGCATCGACAGTTGGTCAAAGGCAATCGAAGGAGTATAAGCAGGGCGCGGTTCGTAAGAAAATAGGGGTTGCGGGGAAGACTCTGCAACTCTGTCTTCGACATCAAAGTTGGGACTCTCCTGGCGAACAATGGCAAACTCCTCTTCAGGAAGATCAAATAGCAACATCACAGGCTTGTATGAAGAAGATGAGATGATACCGTAGCCGACGTCGGGGTCGTTAATCGCGACACAGGCAGCCATTTGGCTAGAGGCATGGGATGACATCTGCATATAGAGACGATCACGATCAGAAGTGGTTTTGTTGACTAATTGGCCGATGCGGAACTCGGAGCCGTTTAGAGTCGACCCTTGAAGTTCGCTTTCCATCAGGAAGACCCAGTTAGAAAGAGAAAAGGAAGTAATACCGACATTGTGGGTGACATAGAAGGTGTACTTCGACATTACGTCAGTGCTGAACACGGGCCAGCTATCCGGGTTGGAGTCGGCAGTTGACATGCTGTCCATAGCTTGATACAACAAAAGAGTGGGCTGGGGAAGGTTGGAGATAAGTTTGCTGAGCCGGTTCTTGCTTTTTGGGGGCAACCACTGAGCCTCGACACCTTCAACATCCAAGCAGATCTTGACCTGACCACCGGTCGACAAAAGACAGATTATAGAAAGCGACAAGCCTTCATTTTCGGTAGTCTCCGCCAGATCAACGTCCTCACCATACATCAGATCCTCGCTGTCAATTTTTGACCCAATGACCAGGATATCGGTGTATTCACCGTCAATGTCATCTTGGTCCTCAAGATCTGCGCAAATCTCAAAGGGCCCTTGAAGACGGGGGCAAGCTCCGGGTTTTGAGGGCCGGGTGAAGACCTCAATATCAGGGACACCGGGAGCACCTTCCAGAACATTTGGTTCCTGATCATCGATTTCCGCCATCCAAGCCAGCTGTTGTTGAGCAAGTAGTATTTCGTATTCGGAAGCTTCCGGGTCATCCTCGATAGAAGCTAATCTTTCCATGATGGATACTGATAGAGAGGGTACCAATGTGGGAGGAGCTGACCACTTTTGTGGGAGAAGAGGGCACAGAGCATAGATATCTCCCTCACGCATGGCAATCCAGAGAGTGAATGGTGACCAGCCGCCGCTGTTTCTAGAGACGAAGCAAGCTGAAGCCACCTCCATTTCAAACGAGTCGGGTGAGAAGCCAGTGTTGGTAGCAGAAACAGAAGCGGAGAAGTTCTGGTCGAGCCCAGTACCATCAGCCAACTTCCTCAGGTCAATATCAAGAGTAGGCTGGTCAAAGGACCATCTGTCGGAAAGGGAAAGTTCCCAAAGACGAACAATAGCGTCCTCAGTGACAGTGACAATACAGCTTCCATCAACACCCAGAGGATGCCACAAAACTGAAGCAATTGAGGTTCTGGAAGTAATGTGAGTGGTAGGGCCAAGAGTCCAGATCTTGGGCTTGATGGGACCGGTGTCTTCAGAGGTCAAGTGTGAGGAGTCAGGAATAACCATGATGTGGCAGGTGTGGGTAGTGACAACAGCAAGGTAATTGTCATTCGGTGAAAGAATCAACTGGCGGATATCGTCGGCAACGGGAGCTTTTATGACCTGGTGATCACAAATTAGCAATTATGGACACACTTCCTTGGGTAGTAATTATCCTACTCTGAAGCCCTTCGCAGTACCCTCTGGAACATCATTTCTAGGGAAAATCTCATCCTGGTCCTCCAACTTAATCGAAACACTTCGTCTAGATCTGGCGCGGGTGATGTCATGGTTTTCTTGGACGTCCTTCAGATAAACCAGGTCGCCCCAGCGAATCACACGACCACTAGCTACAAACAGCTCGGTACCGCGGCGAGCAATGGTACGGCGAGGGCCAGACGAAGGCTTCCGGTTACCCTTTTTCTTGGTGACATATGGAGATCCGGGGTCGTTTGGGGCAGCAAAGAGAGCGCTACCTGAGCCAGAGGCCAAGTATGTTGGTGTATAAGCCTTGACCTTGGGCATTTTGTCGATGGGGTATCAAAATTCGGATAAGATATCGTGGATGTAAGCACTTGATAGTTGAAGAAATGTCGTAGTTTTAACCGAGTCGCCTGGGTAATAAAAAGTTTGATTAGTTGTGTGTTCGACTGATCGCAAAGGCTTTCACAGCGTGCGACAAGATCTCAAATTCCAAGATCTCGGATTTCAAAGAATCGCGACTGATTAATTAGTCCATGAAAGACCTAATAAGAGGTCCAATTTGAGGATGGGCTTCGAATGCCGTTGTCACGAGGTTGATGGACGGCTATTGCGAGATAACTGTCAAAGATATCAACGATCTCCCGATCTGAAGCTCGCTTTTTTAGCCTCTGCACGTTCGCGTCTTTATTTTAGAGCTACAGCACTGGTTACCATGCGAAAAAAGATGAGTGGGTCCTCACTAGATGGCAGCTACAACCAAGTCGCACCTTGTTTAAGCCAATTAGCCGAGGTTCTGCCGGACGACAGCGCACCTATGCTCGTTTCTATGGCATATCGGGGTAAATTACACATCTAGATGCAAGACTGACTTGGAGGAATCATTTCCGAGTGCGTCGTCAACTCTGTCATCGTCATTTTCGTCCCATCTTACAACTCGCTCATTATCATAATGCCCCCTCACAACCGCCACACTGTGGAGCGTCTGGATCAGCCCAGCGCCTACTATCTCAGCAAGGTGAGATCTCAAAATTCCATGCGCGCATCCACATAGAATCTCTGTATAGACAAAAAATGCAGTCAATTAGCTAACACAATTGTCTTGGGTATATTAGAAGAAAAGACACCACCGTGGCGATCGCGATACTCCCGAACTGAAGAACGAGCCCAGCGATAACCCTTTGGCGAATTCTACTACTCTCTACGTTGGTAACTTGTAAGTACCATTTCTCACATCCGTGCTGAAAATGCGCAAAACCAAACATCCCAAATCCACGCTCATGTAGCCCACTCAAAAGAGACCAGTCAGCTCACACAATCACATTTAACATCACAGGTCTTTCTACACCACCGAGGAACAGGTCTACGAGCTTTTCTCCAAATGCGGTGAAATCAAGCGCATCGTCATGGGACTCGACCGCTTCAACAAGACACCCTGTGGTTTCTGCTTCGTCGAGTACTACACCCACCAAGATGCTCTCGATTGCATGAAATACATCGGTGGCACCAAGCTTGACGAGCGTATCATCCGTTGTGATCTGGACGGCGGGTTTGAGGAGGGTCGCCAGTTCGGCCGTGGCAAGTCTGGTGGTCAGGTCCGTGATGAGTACCGTGAGGATTACGATGAAGGTCGCGGTGGTCTTGGTCGGTCATTGCAGGCGGAGCGCATGCGTGAGCATGAACGTCGGGGACATGAACCTGAACAGGATTACGACTCCAGATACGCTCGGTGAAGGTATTGAGAGGTCCAGGTTCGAAGTATATGTATAGCGGCGCAGCAAAGCGTAATGCAATAGAGTGGCAAGTCTTGTGCCCTAACAGCGACATGGAAAGCTGGGACATGTAGGTTGATGTCTTTGTCTTTGTTTCATTGGATATCTCGTCTGGTTGGTGACGAGGGGGCGTTTCTTGATATTGGGTTACGGGTATATAACAAGCATTTGAATTTGATGTACTCTTATGATAATTGATGAAACTAAATCTGGAAGTGATGTATTGGTGCTTGCTACCCAGTCTATAGGGCAGGTAATAGTACATAGAGACACCCTAGGAACACAGTCAAATGCTCCTAGAGTGTACCGGTAAAGCATGAACGTCATGATATCATGAAATTCATGTAAGGTATGGTATTGTACAAACGGAGGACGTTCCGACGGTAGGCACTGGATGCAATGAGATCCAACGTGATATCTTTGGCCGGCAACCAAAGATAATGAACAACCAAAACAACAAAAGTGATATAAAGTAAAAAACAAAATCAATGTGCTCTGTGAATCAGTAACCAGGGGGGTTCACACGCTGGGACACTCTTGTCCACTTGGGAAGCTCTATACTACATTTTAGTCACCGCACTCATAGCATAATCAATCCCGACTCCGACTCCTCGACAAACTTACTGTGAATACCCTTCCGGTAACCCTTCACCTTGCGGTCAAACATGGTGTATTTATCCCTCGGAAGCATCTGCTCCTCGGTCGGCATCTCCTCCTTCCAGCGCTCGACAGCCTCCACAACCTGACCCTGTTTCTTCATAGCCGTATCCAACGTAGCGACAACACTATCAACAGCCCGAAGACGTTCCCGATGTCTGCGCTTCTGGAACTTGGACAGGCGCCATGGGATTTTCCACAAAAGACCGCTGTTCAGCGGGTTGGTGACTCTGAAAGCACCGAACATATTGGCTGGTTTTCGTCGGAAAGAACGGCGTTTGGGAGGGAAAATCGTCGCGCAATGAGCGGTTTAGTTGGCAGGCTTGGCAGAGGATTTGCTCTCGATTGACGAGATGGTGGTTCGACAGGGTGGAAATCCGGAATTGGATGAAGGTAATTGGTCGGGTGGTGTGACGATAGCGGGCCGGGGACGATTGTCGTCGGCGTGGGCTGCGAAAAGTCGAAGGGATGGTTGATTTGAAGTGGTTGTACAAGCCAATCAAAGTATAGGGTTTAGTTTGGCCCCGCTTTAAGGGTGCTCTAGGAGCTGATGGTACCAGCTATGTAACTCATATGTACTGCAATGAAGCATGTGAGCGCAATTGAAGACCTTCAATGGCATCTCTTGCATTTCAGACAGCTTTTGGTTTGCGCTTTTCACTTTGCAATTATAATTGTAATTCACTATTTAGAATTCTGTTCTTAGATCATAACCCTTATTCAACGGAATAGATCCCGCAACCCTTATCGAGCTTAAACCCCCACCTCCGAATCGCGAACCTCTCGAGCAAATTCGATATAGAAGCGCCCACCCTTCATCACTATCAAAAACCTGCTATTCATAATGTCCTACTACTTTGCAATCGTCGGAACCTCCGACAATCCGCTCTTTGAACATGAATTCGGCACCTCCAAACAAGGCGGCGACGGCCTCCCCCGCTTCAACGACCAACTCTATCACCTCAACCAATTCATCCTCCACAGCAGTCTTGACATTGTCGAAGAGCAACAATGGGGCACCGGTCAAATGTACATTCAACCTACAACCTACTCTCCCTCCTGTTCCCATCCAAGTTTCTAACACACCCTTCTCACCCAGGTACCTCAAGTGCATCGACCGCTTCTTTAACAACTATGTCTCCTGCTTCGTCACAGGCGCTAACGCCAAGTTCCTCCTTCTTCACCAACCCACACAACCTTCTTCCTCGTCAAGGTCATCGTCGGCAGCAGTTGGTGCAAACCCCTTAAGTCCTGCGACAGAGGAGGCTATCAAGAGTTTCTTCTTGGAGGTTTATGAGAGCTGGGTCAAGACGATAATGAATCCGTTCTACCAAACGAATACTCAGATTACCAGCCCAGTGTTTAGACAAAGAGTCATGGCAGCGGGTCGGAAATATCTGTAAGATAGGGGCAATTCCTTAACGATAGTGGGTATTGATTGGTAAGAGCAAGTGTTATGGATACAGACATAAGGCGTCACGGAGTTTGGGGTTCTTAATCTTAATCAAGTTTAATTTGACATCTGAGCAAGACATGACAACGCAGTACTTCATCGCAACCACAAAAGTGGGGCAGGGGAAATATAAATGACTTCAAAACAGAAAATGGCCAGTTGAACCTTGTATTTGGTCGATAACCTCCCCCCATGAACGCCTGTGTTGGTGTTGAAAAGACAAACCGTAATAATAGCACAAAAACCTGACTAGGCAAACAACATGCGCAACGAAAACGAATATGCGGTGTCATCATTCCTTCACCCATCATCCACACATGCCACATTCACACCCCAATCCCAGTCAAAATACAACATAAATCATGTCGAATGTAGTTCAGAGTCGGTCGTGACGACTAAATGGCGATACATGAAAAATGGAGAAAAGATCCGAAAACGAAAACGACACCGATGGACACAGCGTGAAGCCGTTTAACCACCGAAACCGTACAGGGTGCGGCCCTGGCGCTTGAGGGCGTATACAACGTCAAGAGAAGTTACAGTCTTGCGCTTGGCGTGCTCAGTGTAGGTGACGGCATCACGGATGACACCCTCAAGGAAGGACTTGAGAACACCACGGGTCTCCTCGTAGATCACTGCAAAGAAACCGAGTTGTTAGCATTATGATACAAATATGAAGAGCGTCTGGGTTAAACTTACTGGCAGAAATACGCTTGACACCACCACGACGAGCGAGACGACGGATAGCGGGCTTCGTGATACCCTGAATGTTGTCACGAAGAATCTTGCGGTGACGCTTGGCACCACCTTTTCCAAGACCCTTGCCACCCTTACCGCCTGCGAAGAGAATGGTTAGATATAATTCATGTAAAAATGTCGATGTTGAAATGCTGTATCAGTGGTGATGGTTGATTACGGTCGATGAAGTCATTGTAACTCAAATTCAGTATTGTGATGCTGCGACCGGGCGGAGGTCGCGTCACAATGTTGAAGACGCGTCATGACCACATCGGAATGCAAATCAATCAAAATCAAAAGATCAAAGATATAAGTAAATAATACTTACGGCCAGACATGATGAATGTAAATTAAAAAGGTGAAAACGAGTTAAACTGAAATGAAGCCAATAAGGTCGATCGCGTTGGTGTAATCAACTATCTTGAGTAATAAACACCAAATAAAAGTGGAAGAAGAATAAGAAAAGAGGGAAAAAAGAGGGGAAGATT
Source organism: Ambrosiella beaveri (assembly GCA_030294605.1). NCBI lineage: Eukaryota > Fungi > Ascomycota > Sordariomycetes > Microascales > Ceratocystidaceae > Ambrosiella > Ambrosiella beaveri. The sequence goes on from JARQWA010000097.1 coordinate 56,961, forward strand.
TGGAGGGTGGAAAGGCAGCCTGGGAATTAAATATGCTTCAGGGGCCTCCACCAACCGTCAGAGATCAGTCAAAGCCAAATTGGGGGGACTACTTTCCCAACCAAGCAACTGAGAAAACGGGTTGAGCCCAGAGCCCAGAAGCCCAGTCCAGCGAAATAAAATCGGAACCCCAAAGATAACGAACCCCTCAGGAAACTCTGCATCAAAAGCAGCGGCTGGTAGGTGTTTTTGACCTAGATACATTCATTCCTCAATTTCCAGTTGAAAGGCAGCGACTGAGACTCGAGCAAGTTTGAGATGTAATGTAAAAATACATATATCTACGGCTATGATACATGGCACAAACATGTATCACTGCAATGCGCCCTTCCGGCATTGACATACGATATACATTTCGCCACCCCGTCATTTGTCCGGATCTGTGTCTACAAGTGAATGTTCAAGAATCTGCAATCTTCCCGAAAGTCGAGGTTCAAACCACACCATGCAGCCTGACTTTTATGCGATTGTTGTGTGTATTGTGGGAACAACAAGCTAGAGCTAGGGCGCTAGTCCTGATTAGGCAATACTGGATTTTACCATTTTCTAGTTAAGTGGTTGGCGCGCGTTTTTATACATCACGGGGAGGTTAAACGCGCCAAGGCGAAGGTGGGCAAACAATCGTATAGGAAGATTGAGATTCTATATCATTCTTCGAATGCTGTACTATAATTATTTTCCTGACATATATATCGTCTCCCAGACTATAATACAGAAACCCTAAAACCACTTAACGCGGCCCATTCCCACGGAAACAAACGCACTCAATTCTCAAACCAAATCCACCTGTGATAAAACCCTAAAAATGACTCCCACATAACCCCCACCGCCACCAACCTCCAACCCCAAAAACTCCTTTACGTACCTGCGCCATCACTACCACTATGCGCGCCACAGCAGGAGCGGGGCTGGAGGCAAAGTTGCGTCAAGAACCAGAGCTGGATGGATTGCTGAATAAGCAGTCCCTTTACTATGAAGTCGACTAAAGTCCACATGAGGAAAAGATATCATGTGCCAAAGCACATGCTTCAACATGATAGGGTTTCTTGTTACGGCACATATAGTGTGATGGTAAAGGATGATTAATCTCAACATTGACATCGCCATCTGAAAGGCTAAAAGGGTATATGCAGTGCAATTGCACAAAGGCTGGAAATGGAAAACATCACATGCTGAAAAAGTAACAAACGCCCAACCCCAGAAATTCTAACCCGAAAACCAGATAAGTCGACAAGCCCCAGATATATCGCGTAAGTCATCAACAATGTCGTTATTCTGAAGGCCGCCGCTTCAAGCAATGGAGTCGTCCATCGCAACATCATCTTCCAGAGCTTCTATCGCTTCCTTGATTTGTGATGCCGCCTACGGATAAAGAGGTTAGCCATGTACTTCGGAGGGGGTATGGGAAATATATGTCCTACCTTTGGATCAAGAGCCAAGGCCGTAGTATAATGTTTCGTAGCCAATTGCTTTTGCCCCAGAACCCCATATAGTTTACCAAGAAGGAAGTGCACTGGGGCTTCTTCGGGGACGAGGTCTTTGAGAATGTTAAGCTCATGTTTTGCGGACTCGACATCACCAAGTGTCATATAAGCCCGGGCCCTCTTGTACCGGGTGTCAGTAGCTTGTGGGTAGAGTTCATGAGCCTTGTTGTAATAACGGAGGGCCTCGGCCGGGTTATTCTGCTTCTCTAGCGTAGTTCCTATGGCGTTGAGAAGTACAGAATTTGACGGATTGATAGAGGCTGCGATCTGGTAATGCTGGAAGGCGCGATCAAAGTTGCCCTCTTTTCTATACACCTGGCCGATACCAAAGAATGCCTTGTAGTGACGCCGATCTGCAGAGATGGCTTGACGATAAGCTGTCAAGGCCTTTTCATTTTCGTCATTATCCATATGCTCATGTCCTTGTAGAGTGAAGGCATAAGCAAACTTAGGATTCAGCTGAGTGGCCCGCTTGAAACATCTCAACGCTTGCTCGTGGTCTCGTTGTAATGAGAAAGCATTGCCCAGAGTACACCAAGCCTCTGGTGAATGCCAAGCCGAGTCAATAAGGTCATGGGCCAAGAACGATAGATCAGGTTCTCTCTTTAATTGCCACAGAATGGTAGAGTACAACTCCATATCCTTGATACGGGTAGGAGCCACAGAACGCAGCTTACGGAAACATTTTTCAGCTTCAATAAACGCAGACTGTTCAAGCTGGGCTTTTCCAAGATGTGACAAAACCCAAGGTGTTTCCTGTTGCACCTTAGGGATTGACTGGAAAGCATGTACGGCATCAGCTGGTCTGAAATGAGCAAGTTCGTGATACCCGGTGGCAATCTTCTTGAGGAGATCCAACAACCACTTCAAAGATTCTTCAATCTTGGCAGTGTCAACCTCCGTTTTCCGAGTAAGGATACCAGCATCCTTGTCTTTGCCAGATCTGGTACCTTCAGCATGGTCAATGTCCATTCCATCATCCGCTGGTTTCCGGTTGCCACTAACAGCACGCCCCACAGTAGAGCCAGTACCATCTGACCTCATAAGACGAGAAATTGTTTGTCTGGGCTTCTTTAATTCGCGTGTAGTGCCAGTAGAGCCATTGGCATTTGCCTTCGAATTGGTCGGTCTGAACAAATTAAGTCGAGCGCTTCTTCGTTGCGGGGCAGGTGGGGCTTCGTCTGGATGGTTTGATGTTGATGATGGTGGTCGCACAGGGTGTCCAGTAACGGTACGTTTACGTTCGCCGCCGGTTATCCCAGAGCAAGTATTCGAAGGGACCTCAAAGACGTCAATATTTTGGTCCACCTTGTCTTGTGAACGAGTTGTACGCTTTGTTACGGCTCCCAGCCGGTACGATGGCTTGGAAGGCATCGTCTCAAGATTGGAAGAGTCCGTCAGATGAGCTCTTAGCCTGCGGGGAGGGGCATGAGAATTGTCATATGCGGATCTACCATTCTCGGAGTCGTTACTCGTCGGAGGCGTCTCCAAGCCATCAATACCACTGTTGGCCAAATTGGAATTCGAGGAGAGCTTGGATCGAGCAGCAGCGATCTTGGACATAAAGTCGTTGGGGCCGTTTTCTGACTGATAAACCCCAAACCCGCCATCTGGTCTTCCGTTACTGGCATCAAATGGGTCATGGGGGTCCGGGATGATTGGTTTCGTGTTTTTTCGAGTGAGAACGTTGTCCGTAAGTTTGTTGTCGTCAACGTTTGGATCAAAACTATGGATGAGAGTATCCGACAATTTGAATACCGATGGTATCCGCATAACGACACCCATATCACATAGGCCAGTTAAAGCATCCCATTGCATCGGATTGACTTTTAACGACTCTTCAAATGCTGCTACCGCCTTCTTTTTATCGTCGTATTCTTTGTAAAGTTTTCCCAGCAAACACAATATAGAGCTCAAATCTGGAGAGGGGGCTCGTATAGAAGCACTATGTTGACCGATACTGTTCTTTTGGGCCACAATTGCCCGAACCTTTTCCAGAGCATTGATTCCATCTCTGTATCGTTCTAGTTGCAAACAGGACTGGGCAAAGATCCACGCTGCGTTGATACTGGCGCCGCGCATAGCATGACTCCGGCTGACCTCATATGCGCTTCTAAAGTCTCTCGTTTGATAGTGGGCAAGTGCTAAAAGGTACGCCGACTCTGGTGATCGTGGATCCTGAGCGCTGAGCTTCTCGGCGAAGAATAGGGCATTATCGTAAGCGAAGTTATCGAGATGGTAGTAGACTACCTGGCGCAGGCAGCCCGATATAGCAGTGTTTGAGGGCGCCATGTTGAGCAGATGTTGGAGGTGGTAACAAAACTCGTCGGCGCGCTAAGGTTCCCGAGCCATGAGATTTGGATTGTGCGCGTGGACCTATGCGGCTCAATACTGGGGGGTGTCGTAGTCGCGGGTTCGGTATTCGTGTATTTCGTCCGCCTGGAGGATGTGATCTTGGATGACGACAGTGGTCACGCGGCGACAAGAGCTCCGGGGAGGCTATACAGCAATGTTAGAATGAGCTGTGAGCTTCAAACTACTTATGCGCAACTTTGAGTGCACGACAGTGTTGTGCGCGGTATGAAAACCGAAAAGGGAGTCGTGCGCCTGATACACTACAAAAACGCAAAAGGCTGCAACACAAGCTTGAAGCTTGTTATATAAAAGAATCAACCCGTACCTCGATAGGAACGATCGGTATTCTACCAAGATCGAGATGCAAAGTATGGATACGGCTGTGAAAAGCAATAGGTGCTAAGCAGAAAGAAAGACGCAAAGATCAACGGAGTATTTGTACAAGCTTGAATACAGATGCACCCAGGTTTTAGAATTGGATCGATGCCACAAAAAAAAGATGCGAGGAAAGTTGAATAGGTGATAGAGTGATTCAAATTGGTGAAAAGAAACAATGAAGGATGGCAATGTGAAAAAAAAAAAAAGTGAAGATAATGCAAGAATTCGTTAAGACATTATTACAACGGAGACGTCTTGAAGATATGGAAAGTAATTGCAGGTGGGCTGGACAGGAGGTAGCGATAACTACAGTAGTGTAGTGGGGTGCCCTTGTTTTGGAAACAGTGTAGGTAAAAAAAAATCACGACAGGTTCCAGAAGGTGCGTTAAAAGAGAGTCAACAAAGAACTTACCCTTTTCACAGGGCAGCTCTTGTGTGTGAAAACGAACAATGCAATGCTTTTGATGGGTTCTTTGAGACGATGAACAAAAACCAATGCGACAGTCAGCGCAATGTGATGGGGCCGGTCTAACAATAACACGACTAGAGAGTTTATCGATGTTGTGTTGGACCATTGACAATTGTAACCACGCGAAGTCACGATCGGTTCTAAGCGTGACTGGTCAAAACAAGATGTACGAACCTCAAGCTTAGTGCGAGCGCTGACTCTGATTGGCCGAAAGTTGCACCTTTGTTTGAGTGTTGCCCTGGAAGCGCCTGTCAATAAAGTGTATGAACAGGGTACACACCTGCCCTGTCAAAGGATTCTTGAAGGGCGGGTATTGCAGCCTGGTGCAGGAGAAACCCTTGACCCTTACAAACGTTATTAGTTAAACCCGCTTTCTTTTTTAGTTATTGGGAAACTTGACCCTTGTCAGTATTTAACGTTGAATTGACCACATCTCAAATTTAACTTTACGCCTCGTGATTCTATTAAGTTGTCAATTCTACTTGTCTAATGTCATAAAACCATAGATCTGTCTTGACAAGATTCTTTCTATAATTTATTTAACCACTTCTTTTTAATTCACAATGGCCCAAAAAGCGAAAAAAGAGCAGGCAAAGGCAAACATCGCCGCCCTCAAGAATCTACACACCCTCTCCCTCGCCTTCAATGGCGTCTTTCTTCTCCTCTCCCTAACCGTCCGCCCCCGGTCTTTTCTTTACTACTTTATCCTCTCAATCCCCGCATTCATCTGTCAAATAAGCATCGAACGCAGCGGTCGCCCTACATATGACCCCTCCACCAAGGCCCTGCGCTCCGCTGGTGTGGACCTCAACAGCCCCGGACTGACAGACTTCATGTTCGATACCATTTGGGTCACCTGGGCTTGTCTGGTGCTTGTCATGCTGTTTGGCAACGGCGCTTGGTTTATCTACTCATTGGTGCCCGCTTTTGCTCTGTACAAGATAAAGGGGTTGTTGGCGGCGGGGCGGGCTATGATGGGTGGGGGTATGCCATCTATGTCGGCCATGGACGAGGCTCCTGTGCCTCAGCACAACCGCAAGCAGCGCCGTCAGGCATAACGAAGCTTGTGGGTAATATGTCACAATTTAATAATGCTAATTTTGTTATAATTCCAATGCCATTACCATTATCTTATTAGTCGACATGTTTATCTGTACTGTTGTTCCTGTCCATGATCACACTCTATCGATACGATCTGATTACTGCGCCTGCGATTCCGCCAACATCTTCGGGGTGACGACATCCGAAGTCCACTCATCAATCATCTTCTGATCGACATTCTGCAACATGACATGGACATGCGCCAGTGCCCTAACACTCTGCAACGCCGCCCAATTCTTAAACCACAAAACATTCTCATTCCCCACCTTGGCCCTGAAAGTCCTCTCGATAAACGCATCGACAATCGCACGACTCTCCGGAATCATGTCTCCAACCGTATTATCCGTTTCAATGAGCGTGCGAGTCCAGACAACCAAGTGAACAATGCCTTCTTCAAGAGCATAAGGCCACTCGTTGGTGAGGATACAGTAGTCGTTAGTGTCTTCGAATGGGATCTCAGAGGCGGGAGTGAACGGCTGGATGCTCCAGGCTGCGGGGAGGCGGTGATACATAAGGTAGTTCATAACGGAGCCATAGTCACGGCGGGTATCAATACCCCACTTGACGTAGCGTTTAAGTTCGGAGGGAGACCGTTGGAGACCGTCGAGATCGTTGTTTGCTGGGGAGATAACCATGTTAGTGACCACTGACATGTGATTATGTTTGGGACCTGCATGACGATGCATACTGTGTCTGTGAAAGGTGCTATTGTGGGTATATGTAGATGTACTGTAAATGTATATACATACCAATCTTGTTGGCGAGGACATCCCACGTCAACATGGGGAAATCCGCATCACTATTATGACTAAGAACCCATCGATCAGAGTCACTAAGAGACACTTCGCGCATGTCAACACCGGAAATGACGTAGCGAGCATCTTCATCCTTCCGATACTGCTTGACCCACGAAAATGTGATGCCCAGTTTTTCCTCAAACAACCGTCTAATGACAGCTAGCGTTGAGTATGTGTAACCGGTAACAGCAAGAGACATGATTGCAGAGAGACGGAACGAATGTGTATGGTTGAAAGCGAGTGTGTGGAGATGGAATGCGTGTTGTTGACGGCAAGTGGTGCGTGGGGGGCCGGGTTGCTTTACATAACACCAAGGGGTGATAAAAGGGCATTTTTATAAGGACAAATGTGGTAAATATATGGATCTGAAAAAGGTATAGGGGACGGGGACCAAGTATTTGGTTAGTTGTGATCAGGCCGGGTCTTAAACATCCCAATCTCGCTGGATAGTCTGAGCTTCAGTACTGAACCCTACGGAGCCTGTTGCTGATTTTATCTACCTACCAAGCTATATAACAGGGCCTATGGAACTGAGTCCATAGAAAATTATTTGAATATCTTTAACAATTGCCACTAATTCACATTCACTAGACATCGCCAACGTTACGAAGTCCATCAAAAAAATCTACACTCATCTTCCCCTCCCAATAACATCAAAACATCGTTAACCCACCCTGATTATAAGTCGCACCTTGCTTCATGCACCCTCACGCGCAACCGCGTAAAGTAGTCTTTTTTAGCTTTGCGCTTGGTCCAGACAATTCCCGAAAACTGATAAATCCCAGACTTCTGCCTAGCGACCATCTCACAAAATCAATCGTTTTTAAACATTTTAACCCAGCCATTGGCCATGAAAGCCCGATTATCAAATTGTTGGAATCTGCTTTGCCCAGTAACAAACTTTGAATCCATGTTGCGGCTCTACATGGTATGCGACATGATGCTTATGTAATCCTATATACCATATAAGACGAGGTCGACGTACTCAGCGATATATACGATACATAGTTGTGCTACAACCACGCAAAATTACTAAATAATAGTCACATCGTACCGAATTTTATTGCGATTAAGAAAATTCAAGATTGACTCAAACAGAAAGTTGTGGTATAAAGTTTGTACATGTCCATGCCCAGGTGTATGTAGCACGCTGGGATGCGAGAGAAGTTGCGAAGCAGACTGTGAAAGAGGGCAGATGAGGTATATGAGCAGAATGGATGAAACGACAGCATGACAAGAAATGAAGTAAAAACAACCAATCACCCAGCGTACAAGGAAATCTCAGTAGATCCCCTGTGTTCTATATTGAAAAGTATCGTACCTGGAGTGCATGTTAGAAAGAGGGATCAACTCGATTATAGCCATGTTCGAGATGCAACTTACAGTCTGGTGTAGTAACTCCCCACGGACTTCCCAATAACATCAGTTTCAATAAAGTTCTCGGCAGCTTCAGCACTCAACTGAAGCTGGAAACGCTGACGAAGAGCCGTGATGACGGGACCCACCCCAACAGCAAAACAGGGCATCTTGGACTCAGCACCCATCATGGAGACAAGATCAACAATGTTGTCGGCCGAGCGACGGAGAGCTAGTTAGAATTGTTAATATCATGGAATATATCGTATTAAGGTCATGATGACACTTACCTTGGAAAGCCTGTTTGCAGAGTTTCTTGTAATCAGCGAATGCTTTGCTGTCAAGACCACCAAGTACCTCAATGTACTCGTGTGTCAGCTTGCAAGGCGCAGCTTCGAAACCCATCGAACCAGGAGAATTGGAGAGCATAAAACCAAAATCAATGTGAATGATGTGGCCCTCACTGTCGATGAGGATATTACCATTATGTCTGTCTTTGAGTTGGAAGACATATGAGATGACGCTGTAAGCCGCTAGTGAACGCTTGAAGGCATCAACACCAGCCTTATAGGCTTTGCTCTTCGGCGGGCCAAATGCTTTGATGAAATGATCTTTCAGAGTAGCGATTCGTCTCTTGGGGCCAGGTTCTTGAGCAAACGTCAAACTGCGCTTGATCGAATGGACCGAGATACCGTTGGTGATGGTCTCAATAAGACCAGAGGATTCACCAGTAATAAGAATCTTCATATTTCTGACCCACACCTTTGTCTTGGCCTCAGCCCAGATCTTTTGACAAGCACCAATCAACTGACAAGCAAAGGCCTCTTGTCTGAGGTCGTCTCCAGTCTTGATAATCACAGAAACAAGATCCCAGTTTTTCATCCAACCATATGGCGATGACTTCTGGATACGGGACTTCTTGTCCTGCCATGCTTCACCAAACACAGCAGCACTGGGATCATCACGATCGCCAACTTTCCGTTGGATACCACCAGTCTTCATATCGTTCTCCATACGAGCCTCACCACGAGCAGTGTCGTTAGGCTCAGCCGATGGGTCTTCCAGCTCCGTAGGCGTGGTCGCACCGGGAGAGACAGCTGATTTTGCGATAATCGTGTCAAATGTGGGTCCTTGCTCATCATTGAGATCAAAGCTCTCTTCCTCCAGACTTTGCATACTGGCAATGATCTTGGCACGAATGGCTTCAACCTCGTGCTTAGGACGCTTCTTAGTCGTGGTCTCCAACTGCGCCAACATTTGAGAGGCTGTTCGCATGTGCGTAGCCAGAGCCGAGAAATCAGGCTCGATACCGTGACCTCTAAGAGTTGGCACCGCCAATGTCGGGGTCTGCTGGTATTGTCTCACTCGCGTGGGGCTACTAGACCGCGAAGTAGAATTACCAGAAGACCGAGGAGTTACGGGAATCTCAGATGTAAGAGAGGTAGCAGAGCCAGGACCACCTCTTGGGGTACTGAGATTGCTGCTACCTGGGCCATGGACGTCATCACCAAACGTGCTCGCCATAGGAGAAGTCCCGAGATCGCCAGATGTGGGCTCAAAGACACTATCCAGAGCCGGTTCCTGAGATGCCAGTGGGGTGACTCGTGGGGACTCAGAAAGATCAAACAACCGTTTCTTGGACCCACGCTCCGACATCAGCTCCGTAAGTAGTCGATCGTTGTCTGGGTTGCTGGGGTCGAATGTGAAATCATCTCGCAATATTTCAATCATCAACAAGAACGGAACCTTTTGAGCACTGTTGAGTACTGTAGCTTCTGCCGGGTTGATACGTACAATACGATGGTGCTTGCTTTTGCCGGGAGAGCCATTCACGAGCATAGGTGGACAAATGACTGGAATATCAATCTCAGCAGGCAGATCATGAGCAATAAGAGCAAGCTCGGCCTTTAGCGCACTGAGACGGGCTGGTTTGGGCACGGCGACCAGACGACTAGAGATATTCTCCAAAGCCGTCAAGAAAGCCGTCTCACTTCGGAAGTAATGTTGTCTCAAAAGCCGAGTCTTCTGGATATCCGATAGTTCACTGGCGGTCCGTCTACCTTTCCTGAAGGGATCGCGATGTGAGTGGCGGCGATGAAGCAAGTCAATACCGGGGTGCATAGCCAGACCGGCCGTTAACGGGGCCTCCATATGACCATGTGGTGAGCGAGAATCTCCGAGTGTTGGTAATGATGTTGTACTGGACCGCGCCTCCTTCAACGCAAGCTGCAGATGTGTGGATATCTTTCTAGAATCTCCAGGGGATGGAGTTTCGGGGCGAGCAGATGTTGGCGTACGTTCACCAGAACTTGAAATGTCGATAGCCAGAGAGCTAGTCCGGTTGTGTGCGGGTCTCGGAGGCATAGGTCCGAGAGGCAGATTGCTCTCTGAAGGACTAATGATTCGACCGAGATCTTTCCTTCTTGACCTAGGACTAGGCGGCTTCATGGTTTGCGATCTTGTGATCGTAGTCGGTTCTCGGGTTTCAGCGGGTTCACCCTTTGGCGGTTTCCGTGCCTGTGCAACAGCAATGGGGCCAGCCCATTGCGGTAATATCGGAGCGGCGACACTGGCCAGGACAAAACTGGACAGAACACTAACAGGGAGAATGTTCTCTCGGATCTTTTCAGTACGGGCGTCATCGGGGAGCCCAAACACTATATGTTGAACCTTGTTGTAGACTCGTCGGCACGTTTGAAAGGCATCAGACTGCGGCGTGCTCGAAAGATCACGGAGGTATGTCTGGAAAAGCCAAAATGTCTACCATTGAGTCGTGTTAGTAAGTATGTGAGTCCAGTTTGAAAAGAAGCAAGCCCAGAATGCCCTATGACATCACTGCATATGACACTGGGCACGTTCGCATATGACATCCCTGGCGTAGGGGGTGGTTGCATGTGTGAAGCGAGCTCAACCGGAGGTTGTGTGGCGGCATACCAAAAGCGCAGCAGTGACGGACTCCTCGCACAAGTCAAGCAGGAACTCTTCGAGTGCCATAGACTCGTTGTCCAAACTGATGATGAGGTGACATATTTGCGGCAAAAAGAATTCAATGTCTTCGTATGGAAACTGACGGAGCTTGTCGCATAGCACGTAGTTGATTCCGATGTGGTCGGCGTAACGGCTGCAAACAAGGAAGAATATGTAAGCATGTGGCCGTCTTTTTGGTGGTGGCTCGTACAAGCGCAAGGTGCTTCCAACATAGGGTGGATTTGCGCCATAGTGGCGATCCAATCGGATGCCAGGACTGAACGACCAGGAGCGAAATTTGTGGCCAACTTACGTGAGGTACGAGACTGGTAGGAATGGGTTCGAATTGAACACATCGGATTCAATGAAGCGTTGCAAGAGGGTCCAGGACATCGTGGCGAGTGTTCAAGTCGGCATGTAGCGGTAGTCGGAGCGGAGTATCAACGGCGTCGACTGGATTTGGGCGGTAGTCAAGGTCGGACAAGCAAATAGCGGTAGTAGGCCGCTATAAATAACGGAACAAGCAATCGATAGCGGCTTCCGAGCGGTACGAAGTGTAAGAGTTTTGGCAATCGAAGACAGGTAGTATGCCACTTATAACCAGCGTGACGAGGAAACGGTTTTCAGATCTTGAACCAAGCAGGAACCAGGGACAGACCGACAAAACGAGGTTTGGCGCTTATTCGATAAATGCTCAAACACGAGGGTCTACTCCTGTTGCTCTTGACAAATTGACGAAGCTCTCGAAGGTAGTGAACAGCTGGACAGAGTAGTAAGCCGAGCTGTAGCACGGATAACATGTGCTTAGAACAATGCACAGGTGCCGTAATGAATTTGGCTCCCTGGTAGCAGCTGCATGGAGAGGAGGGGAACCTGGAACGTTTGTCTGTAATCCCAAAAAAAACCCCAAAAACGAGTGTCGTGGGTGAAATGAGAATCGAAGAGTGAATGTAAAAGCAAGTAGAGTTGCTGGGACGGATACTGTAGGTGTGGTCGACCATGTACCGGATACCACGTTGAACAATCTTGATTGAACAGCCTATATCCGATCCAATGTGCGATGGTGTGTCTTCAAGAAGCTTGGAAGTTAGAGATGTCAGATAGCTCCTGAACTGTGAAGGATGCAAAAGCTATAGTTCAAGTCACGCAGGAATATAACTGGATTAAGTGGATCCCGTTTTAATGTGATTCATAGAGAACAGTTTGCGAGTTGGTATTTATATATCGATGACAGTAAATTCCAGCTTGACGAAATCGTATGTGGTGGAAAGCTGCTTGTGAGAATGGATATAAGCGAAAACTGTAATTCACGATAAAATTCCGCTGTTATTTTTGATCCCTGATGATCATCTTGTGTATACTCCTGCCTTCTGCAAAAACACTAGTGCTCACCGACAGTAACAGGAAATTACCAAATATCAACATAGATTTGTTCAAGAATTTCCTAGAGCACCACACAAAAAAAAGTCAAAAAACCGCAACTTCCGTTCAAAAACCACTGAGAAGATCCTGGAATCTTGAAACCAGAAACAAAATACAAAAGGCAATTTGCTCGGCTTCCATATACAAGGAGGCGATCTTTAGCGCACTTATGTGCAATCGGATTCTGCGACGGATAGTTCGCGGATTCAAACAACCCTCAAACCCCAACCGGCAATCTGGGTACCATGTTAGGCAATCCCGATTTTAATCCTAACATATACTCAAAAAACATCACGAATAGACTTGTAGAATAACGGAAAGTTATCACAAAAATAAGCAAAATTATATTATGTGCCTTGACAGAATTTCATGAAGATGTATCTTTCCGTCCTAAAATTAGATGAGGCTGTCTCGGCGCATGGGGTCGAGAATGCTATACAAACGCAAACAGTTAGTTACCCTGATGGACTGTCATGTGACAAATCTTGATATTGACGTCGACTTACATGGTATCGGACTCGTTCACTACCATCTTGCAAAACAATAATGTCATGCTGAACATGGAAGCCGAACATGGGCAAGAACTTTGCCCATATCAGCCAGTATGCACTTCCGATGAATAAGAGACTGGTACCTAGGGTTGGGACAACCCAGTAGGGAATATGGGCTAGATCGTGGTTCGGCACGAACGGCACAGCAAGAGTGAAACCAAGAGTCAAAACATAGAACATGGTGACTGGCGGATAGTTCTTGAAAGTTGTTCGAGAAGCTGCCCAATTTTCGCTGGACTGCCAAGTAAGGTAAAGGAGCCCGATGGCTAACAAGACTATAGAGAGAAGTTTGTCAACATCTTGCGACTGCAGATGCTGGGTGAGATCAACTTACCTTTGATCCAGTTTCCAGTATAAGTGAAGATGTTGGTGACAAACGTGTAGGTATCTGATGTCGAGGAGCCCAAGATAAAGATGACCGAGAAGAGCCAATGCAGCATAATCGATGTTGACGGAGCTTGAGCAGGCCAGTCGCTCGACCAGAATCGGGAGAATGGTAAGATACCTTGTTTTGCAAGCTCTTGTTTGACTACGGTAATGTTATGGTTAGAATTGTACCTTAATTGAGAGACTGAGCAGACGTACCACGAGGCATTGCGAATGACTGGGCAAACAGATTACCCATAGCCGATATGGCCACAAAGATTGGCATTACTTTGGAACTGAAAGAGTTGTGTCCAAAGACAGCCTCAAAGAACTTGGCAGCTAGAGTGACATTGAGATGGGCCATTTCGCCTTTCTCAAAAACGGAGAACTAAACAGAACCGAGGTTAGCCTCATTGCTAGGACATACCACCAGATAAAACTCACATAGGCAATGTTAGCCAACACATAACAGGCCATGACTGTGATGGCAGCGACTGGCGCGGCTATCTTAAGTGTAAGTTCCGGTTTCTTGACTTCGGTCAAGACATAGTTGGCGTTCTCCCATCCACTGTAGGCGTACAAAACCTGCAGCAACGCCGTGGCATAACCAGCCGCAGTAGCACTGTCACTTAAGGCCCCTTGAGCGGCCGAAGTTCCACCATCAAAAGAATTAAAGTTGTGCGGGTCATCAACCTTTCGGCGACCTGCAAGCGCGGCAAATCCGGAGCAGATGACAAGTAGGAGCAGAATGAGTTTGAAAGCACCGAGGACATTGCTGATGTATATACCCATACGAGGTAAAAAGGCATGGATTAAACAGACACCTATTGAAAAGTTAGAGAGATGTTTGTAGCGAGTGGTGAGGATCGGTGAAAGCAAGCCATACTAGTGATTACAGCAACAGCGATGCCACGGTTTATCCATGTTCCAACTTTGTCGTCAGAAGTGGCAGCAAAGAGAATGTAGCTACTGAAACTAATTGAATTGGCGGTCGATACGGCGAACAGTACGAACTGCACGGCAAAGATACAGGTAGCGAGATAGGCAGGTTTCCGATAGACTCGCTCGAGCTGTTTGTAAAAGATGATGTGAGTCAGGTCGAATCCCACGTTGTCGTTTAGAGAAGCCACGTACATAGACTTTTTCACCACCCGAGCGCGGTAACGCAGTGCCAAATTCAAGATAGACAAAGAGACCTGCCAATGTCATGATACCTCCTAGAACCCAGAACAATAGTGCAGCCCCGACACTGTTTGTCCCTCGGATCACGGAAGCTGGTGTGCTAAAGATACCAGTTCCTACCATTCGATTGATGATGAGAAGAGTGGTGGACATGACGCCAAGCTTGCGATCTGGGGTTTGTTAGTCACTAGACCTTGACAAGATTGATATATAATACCTTCCGGAATGATGAATTCATCATAGTCATCATCCGAGTTGCGGGTGATCTCTATACCCACGGGCACAGGCCGGTAGCAGTCGACATCGCCCTCTGGGGCAAACTCGATGGGCTTTGTATATACTGCTGGGTCGTTCATGATTGCATGATGATCTGCTAAGAGTCGATGATGATGATGTTTCAATTTAATAAGATATTTCCTGTCCATAGCTATGAAATCACAAGCTCTGAACAAAACAGCATCAAATATAAAAGAGAAGTAGACATTAGGAGAACAATACTGAGAGGCCGGGTGGACATGTACTACCGTCTTTATATGTAAGATGCAAGGTACAAGCTGGTTTATACAGGAAGGGATCTGCAGTTTGACACTACTCGATATTATCGGCCAGGCTCCAGTGACCCCAAACGTCTGATATGACGAAAAGCACTAACATATAATGACGCCCATCTAGTTACACTTCCCATCAAAGGTACACATATAAGCAAATGGCCGGGAAAATGTCATAGCATCACGATGAGTGACGGATGCCGTGAAGCCATAGAAAACGGGCTATGCTGCAGGTGCAAGTCAGGATTTGGAAGCCCCATCTAAAAGCTCACGGCTATCCATAATAGCTGTGACGAGTCCGGATGACGGGCTCAGTAGAAACAAGGCAAAGGAATGGGGCAATTTTCGCTTGGCTCATATTAAAGAGATGAAGATGATGAGAGAAATTTCTGTGTCTCGGGAGCTACTTCATACAGCCATGATATGTATACTTCCAGCAAACTCATCAGTGGGGGCTTCCCAAGCCACGCTACACGAACTGAGAGTGTCCGATTGTGACACAAGATATTGGATACTGACCGGTTTAATCCGTCCATCTTATATTCTTGTCATTATTGGTGAAAACAGTATCCGGATCCGACTTCCTGGAGGCTTCTATAATCAGATCTCATAGTAGTTAGTTTACATGTATCCTTCGTTTAGGCTTTTGACTTACATGCCTAGTTCCTCCACTGCTCCATACCTACTCCGCACCACGAAAACTGCACACAAACTGGGCGTTCTGTAGCGCACTTGCTACAAAATACCAAGACAGTCACTTCAACATTAAAAATGAGACAAGACTCAGCAAGCTCGCAGTCAGCTCCTTATCATGAGGTTTGTACCCCATGTTAGTCCTTGCAATCTATATGTATGGGATATCTTGATGACATCACATTGTGATGAGACCACAGCTCTCATGAACCCAGTCCTGTAAACCCCATAACCTTTTTATAGATCTCTGTTAAGCGAACAGGGAGTCCCTTTGAACATTGTTTGGCCTCACACTACTCCAGCATTTCTTTGTATATATATAGCTTCGTGATATGGCTCAACTGAGTACCTGAGCACACGAGCACCTTTGCTGTCTCTTTCAACTTTGACAATCTGAAACTTGCTTTTCTCCTCACCGCAAAAACGGGCCACTGAAAACTCCGGCCCATGTGCCACTACCTACGCCCGGCATACGTGTGTAGTTTCCCGAAACAAGCACAACCAGCCAATACCCTTGATAGTATATGAAAAGCTCTGAGACATGTGGCCCTGGTTTCCTGTCCTGGCACCGAGATGGGTTGGTTGTTCGCCTTGGATTGGCGGGTATTTCTGGTTATGCTCCAACAAAGTACTGTGAAGTGAGAAGTGGTATGGGGTAGCGCTATCTGAGACGTTGAGGTGGCCTATGGAGAATTTATATTTATGAGGCTTCCTAAAAGTTCGGGCTCTGCTCTTTTTATAAAAGCTGATGGCCGAGTCGGAAAGTTTGGATTATTCATTCCGGAGTTGCAATATATCAAGATTCCCGAGTTAGTGCTCAAGGTTACAACATTCATTATGAGCCTGGATAGGAAGAACCGGAGACCCTTGTGCCGAATGTAAGCTTATCTGACAATGCTTAAATAGGAATATTTGTTGAATATTATTGTTTTCTGGAGTGCATCATTAAGTGTCTTGATCTAAATTCTAATTCTCATGGCGTCTCGAGCATTAAGTCCCTCTCTAGACATTTCCTCTTGTATCCTCCCCAATTCCTGTCTTTGTGACCGTCTCGCCCTAAGCAATTCCTCCCATCTCGCCGCAAAAGTCATTTGATCTAAAAAGAACGCGGCAAAAAAGTAATCGTTAGTATATATTATGTAATGTGTACCACGTTACTGCACGCCACCGGCACTTATTGGACTTCAATGGCTTACTTGATTCGTTCTCAAATTCCAACGTTAGGGATTTAAAACCGGGGAAGCTGTCTTGTTCGTCGGGATTGATATCATGGCCGAGTACTTTCAAACTGGCCGATCGGCCACCCGATCGCTCTTCGATTCTCCCTGGGACTCCAGAGCGGGATCGAGTCAAGTGTATGAGGTCGTAGTTTCTGGGTCTTAATTTGAGGATACAGGGATCTCGGGAATTGCGGACAAGCTCAATATCATCGGTAACTGGAGACGAAAAGAATGAGTCAGCCTTGCGACGACCAATAGTTTTGTGCATCTTATAATAAACTCACTGTAGGACATGTAATAGGACTCGGTGCGACCGAGATATACCATCAGCTTCGCAGACTGCAGAGTCGTTCTCTCCTTCAACGGCGCCGACAACATAGTACCATTACTAAAGATGGAAGCGCCAGACGTAGCCGTTCGTCGCCCCAATCTGCTCTCATGCCACATCTGGACCCTGATCCCGCCGCTAAACGTTTCCCGGTCGTGCGATCCCCGGCGGTGTATCCTGAATGAGCGGATAGACGAGATGTCGAGGACAACTTCTTCGCCAGTTATCCGGGATTGAAAATCGAGCAACTGCTCGGTTGATGGGAATCTAAGTAGCCAAAGTGGCGGCGGGGCAACGGCTAATGGGTCTCTAACTGCCAATGTACGATTTCTTGTTGTGTTGTAATCGCCGTTGTCGTATATGGAAATGATTATTCCGGTTGTCGAGTACGCATAATCTGGGACTAGGCGAGCTTTGATCTCGGGCATCGTGTGTGACTCGGTATGTAGACCAATTTGCATAAAGACTCGAATCTCTTTCTGCATCTCGTTCTGGAACACTCGCAGATTCGCTTCTTGGAAATCCGCTCCCGATATATTTGTGACCATCAAATTTTGTTGTATGGATTCGTAGATTAGTTTCTCGCCCGGAGCAACGGTGTCTCTGACGCTGGGTGATCCGGAGGATATTGAATGATTTCTATCTTCAACTACTATAGGGTATCGAGCCGTGTCCAGTTGGGCTGCGCTAAAGGTGTGCGGCACTGAAGAGCTTAAGGGTAGTCTTCCGGGGAAGCTTGCCTCAGGATCATGTTGAACAACTGGTGAGGGATACCGCTCAACTGAGTAACTCGGCCGTTGCCTTTGCCACTGATCAATTGGCGTTGATTCAAGTCCTGGCTGATCAGGGATGTATGATAGAGTTGGTGCGGATTGTCCACAGATATGTGCTGGCTGGTGCTGTAGTGGAGGGTCCGGTTGAAGCTGATTATTGCTGTAGGGTTGTCGTAGTTGAAGCCGTGCCGCTGTTGGGTAGACGCCAAAATATTTCTGGTCTGGAGATTCCTGATATGGCACAAGTGATTCGACTGGACTAAGCTCATGTCCATACTGATCTGGGGCAATTTGTCCATATTGACTGGTTCCAGATGATGCCGATCCCGAGGATTGCGAATAAGTCCTTATTGGAGCAAGATCTGGATTAAATTCATATCCATATTCCGCATGAGGCGCCAATCTCGAACCCACCCGGGGATCACTTGGCCGATGTCCGGCTTGCTGTCGCCCACTAGGTAGGCTGTTCTGCGATATCTGTGATGGAAATTCCCTTCGCTGATGAACTGTAGGCGATGATGTCATATTATAGGTAGCATTTGCGATCGGACTGTAGGATTCAGAAGGCCCTGACACTCGTTTGTGTGTTGGCTGGCGAGGAATATTTTGTGGGGTTGATGGAGAGTATGAAGTGGATGAAGACAACGTTGACTCGGGCTCAGAGAGCCGTTGTACCCGGAACATGACACCGTTGGCATCTCTGACGAATGCTTGGTCTCCAGGCATGGCAGTAGCAATCGCTAGATCATATGCCAGATCAGAGACATAATCAGGTCGCCGAGCCTGAATTGGAGGGTTTTGTTCGTGTTGATATGTAGGGTATGATGGTTCCATAATTAGTATTATGTTTATATGTGTGATGAGATTTGACTGTTAAAATGTAACGAATATGCTGAGATCATGATATGGTGAAGATGACTTTTTTTTCACGTGGGATGGAATTGAAGATTGATGCTGTTTTCTATGGTATATCTAAAACTGGTGGGTGTGACCTTTTATAATTGCCCGACTAATATTGAGACCTTTGCCTCTATCTCTCAACCAGTTCTCCAGTTTCACTATCAGTTTACGTCATTCACCTTTTCAGGTACACATGTATATCAAATAAGAAGATTACAGCCCTGGGCTTGCAGCCCTGGAATACCATCTGCATAAGCTTCAGTATCAAATGTGCGACTTCTCACCTCAGGCAGTGCTGGAGCTATGGACACCGTACTTTGGAGGTGACCGGTCAGTCATGAGCTTGGAATCACCAAGTCTAAGATACTATAGAGTAGACATGAGGAAATGGTTCCTAGAATAGTGGTCTTTTAGGGGAAAAAAGTAACAAGAACGGTGTAGTATCAGAGTATGAAGTGATAGACACATCCTAGAGATATTCATCCCCCATGACAACAGAAATTACAGGTTAATTCAGTGGGTCCCAAAGAATTGCATCACAACACATGGGCCAACTATGACAACGACAAGTTAGAGGTCGCCAATAACGAGACCCTGATACTAATGGAAACGACTTAACCCTAGCTACAATAAGCTTACATAACTTGAAGCTTCGTTTGTACTACCTTGAGTGGTTGCACCAAAATTCAACCAGAAAGATATTGTGAGCAACTTCCCAGGTTGAGCAAAACGCACCAACCCCCCTTCTAGAGAATGAAGGAAAAGGAAAGAAAAGTAAACATACAACACCGGGTATTCCCACATGGGAACCCACCGTGGTACTAATCCGGCGCTCCGTGGCTTGACTATGGGGGAGCAGACGGGACCCCGTATTCTCCACAGGCTATGGTCGTATGTGGAAGCCAGAAGGAATACAATAGCCCATATAGATATTGTTGGTAATGTCCACAAGATTCTCCTGCCTGTTGATACTTGAGCATTGTAAAGCTCTTACCTCATATCAAAGTTCCCATCACATGACGTAAACCGTTATCCTTTGCTGTATATTGAGAAGAGAAACTTGCTTTTTACCATAGTACTACGAGCCTGTCATACTTCCTATACAACTCTATTCTAGACTACTCGATCGACCTCTGTGATACTTGTAATTATATTGACTGCACTCCCGATCAAGACTTTGATCATGCCATATTCAATTCCTGATGTCCGTGACATTCTCGCATGGTTTAACCCAGGATTCCAAGTCATTCTGATGTCGCTGCTTGATACCATAGTCTACTTATTCGTCATTATCCAACAACTGGTATACCAACTGGGACTGTCCCGAGCCGTGGTCGAAGTAGGTAGTAGCATACCGTCACTAGGTAAGTTCTGTGCAATCACGAATATGCGGGCACTAAGCTAATACCATCAATTTTTGTCCAGTAATTCACCTCGTACGAAGTGTCGTTTACGATGAACCTCGCCCATCTACTGTTCGCCACTCTCGTAGATACCCCGATGACCTCACCATTTCGGATTCCTGTGATGTATTCGCCGAGTCTCATTCTTGGTACGAAGTATTGATGGTTCGGAGTATCCGCTGGAGTCTTCATAATCTTCCCTCAGATGTCATTCGCGTCTTCATCAGCAATAATGTTTCGGTCTCCTACTGGCTCTGGAAGAAATGGCGTTCTCCAATCATCAGGGACTTTAGAGTTGCCGTCCCGGTCTTTTATGACTACAGAGTAGGTTGCTACACTTCACGGCACATTGCAGGACAAATACCTAACTGTGTTGTAGGATAAATACACTGGTATTTGGATCAAGCGTGAGAACAACAAACCCAGCGACATAGTCATCTACTACATCCACGGTGCGTCTGATCTTGGTCATTTTCCAGTTCCTCGTCATTCCCTATCATTACACAGACTGACAAAGATTTATAGGAGGTGGTTTTGTTCACGGATCAGCTGCCTTTTACCTTGAGTGGCTCGCAGCGTGGTTCTTGAAACTCGAAGCAGCAGGATACCAAAATCCATTTATTTTTGCCATTGACTATACATTGATACCTGAAGCCAAACGTCCTACACAGATTCGCCAAGTTCTCCGGGGATACCAGTATGCTACCAGTATGGCTACAGACGAGTCCAAGATATGTGTGGCGGCCGATGGGTCGGGTGCTTTTCTGGCCATGTCTTTGATGACTGCTCTAGGATCCGAGGACTACCGCCAAGACAACTTGTCATTGAATGTCTCCGATGTGAAGCCCGTGAATCCAGTTGATTATCACAGATTACAGATGATTGGCGACCTCTTAGGCTGGAAAGGCCAAGTTCCCGGTCAAGTACTTCTGATATCTCCTTGGTTATCGCTGATCTCAGATAAGCATCACCTGACGGGCAGTGACTATCTTACTCCAAACAAACTCCATGAGCTGGCCAGAGAGTCAGCCCCAGATACTAATGAGACACGCTCCAGTCTAAGTAACACTTCGTCTACCCAAGTCCTCAACGCTACTGATTCGAGTGTAGTCAAGCCGAAGCATGGCTATATTGTTTGGCTCGGGGATGAAGAAGTTCTTGCTGATGACATCCGCTCCTGGGTAGGAAACCTCCGGAATCGCGGTAATCATGTCACCATGATTCACCGAATTGGTGGCATCCATAATTGGCCAGCGTTGTCATTCTTCATTAGGGCCTTGCCAGAACGTCTAGATGATTTAGCTCTGATCACCGACACTATCAAGAAGTCAATCCTCCCGGCAGGATGCGAGCCCATTGTTTCCAAGAAATCCAGACAGAGCAAATGGCCCACTGAACACGGCAAGCGTGTAGTGTCCCATGAGAAGATGCCAGAGAAAGCAGCCGAAGATGGACGTCAAGTCTCGACCGGTTCATCCTAAGATGGCCAAACAGAGTCCAGTACTGTGCTCGCTGGTGACATTGCCGGCCATATCCACGAATCAAGTGACAAGGACCATCACAACCACAAACATCGACGCTTCTCACTGAAGCGTAACAGGAACAAAAACAAATGGTGGAGGAAGTTGGGCTGCCTCGTCCGAGAGTAGCAAGGATACAGTGATAAAGTAAAAGAACGATCATGTCAGATAAGATCAAGTTTCAACCATCAACGAGATTT
Organism: Ambrosiella beaveri; assembly: GCA_030294605.1. Taxonomy (NCBI): domain Eukaryota; kingdom Fungi; phylum Ascomycota; class Sordariomycetes; order Microascales; family Ceratocystidaceae; genus Ambrosiella; species Ambrosiella beaveri. Next base: position 79,013 of record JARQWA010000097.1, read on the forward strand.
GGCAAGTGTGCTATCTGAACCCAGCAATCGACTAGCATCGATGCGGGTTCTGATGTCACAGCTTTTGATTCTCAGGTTTGCTCTGTCATCACCCATGATTTCTAGCATTACATGGATTCATCAATATTTAGTTAAGTTTGGCATCATAGACGTATAAATTTACCGTTGTTCACAATACATGATTTTTTGGTGCAGATTAATAGAAACTGCTTGGTCTGTTCGTAAGTATAAGAATGGAGCAGGTGTAGTAAAAACATACGCATTGATATACATGAAAATCAAAGCTCGATATCTATGATGCATGATCCCATAGTTTGTTGCGCAGGGAAGGAAAGATGTTGAATGACGATATAAACTATGGGCGTTGGATGGATGCATATGCGCGACGCGTTGATCCACTTTTTACCAATGGCAAGCTGGAGGGGCTTCTACATGATAAGTGGGAGAGAATAAAAAGGCAAATGTTGCTATTTACCAGGTTTCAACATTCCGTTCTGGATGGTTGGAAATGGAGGGGTCGGTACTAGAAAATAGGCAACGGGTTACATTGTCGAGTCTTTTTTACAATTGATTTTTTTTGCTTTTTCATTCCTGGAGGGGTTGGCTGGTGGATGAACGGAAAGAAGAGGGGAGAGGCGCATGGGAGGATATTGCAGGAGATATGCATGTGAATGCAGGAAAGGTGCAGGAGAAGTGCAGACTGCTAGGTCCAGGTGATGAGGTGGAAAGCAATAGAAGATGGTGATGGTTGGATTGTCGCGATGGTTTGAGAGTGAAGAGGAAGATTAAATATATATAATGTGGTGGATGCAGGTGATTGAAGGATATGATTACATAACGAAGGCCTAGAACTAGTGATGTTTGTTCTTGACACTAGGCTTTTTGTAACTAAATCGTGATGAAGATGACCTACTTTGAACCGAGTGGGATGGCAAGTTTGCTTACTGCGACATCATAGGTGGTTCTTTTGATATGTTTGGATTGTGTTTGGTGGAATCAAAGAACGACTCTACCCTTTTTTTTTCAAGGTCACTGTCAAGTTGAGGCCCAGCTCGCAAAATTCATATTAAATTGATAGACCATAATGTTCGTGTCCGGAGGCTCAGACTCCGTGCGCTTGTGTCGAGAGAAGTGGAAGGCGGTAAAAACAGGATAAAAAGAAAAAGTGATATTTTCCAATCTGGTAATATCAATCAATAAAATGCACAGTTACGGTGGAGCAATAGCCTGCGCTACCGCTGAAAATCGCACTAATTGGGGAAAAACTTGAACTTTTGTCTCGTTTCTTTTTTTTTTTTTTTTCTCTCTTCCTGCCCTCGAATTCTGCAGTTTGGCTCAGGCTTTCCATCAGCGCCTTCCCACCTTGGATCCCGGGAATTTTGATCATAAAAGACTGCTAGAACCTCCCCCTCGCCTGAAGTCTGCATTCTCCAGGCCCTCCTCTCTCGTTCTTCTCACACCTTGTCACATCGTTCCTGTTGTCAAAAGGCATCTGTGATTTTAGCTCGTTTCCCGTTGGTCGACTCCGAGGCCCTTTTGACTTCGAGTAACACCTTTAGGCGTTAACATTTTTTCCCGCATTCATCATTATCCTGTAAGTTGCTAAATTCCATGATTTCTATTTATCAACCTTATATCAGGTCATCTTAGTGCACCCATTATCCATACCGCTTCCGGATAATCGGGTAGTGTTAATGGAATTTTGCATTGTTCGCGCTTGACACCTCATGTTACCTGGATTCATGCGACGAGCACCTTGCTATGGTTGACTTTTACTGCATCAACCCTTTACAGTTGGTATTGTAAAATATGACACCATGTAACTGTGCCTTTTAGCATTGTCTCTCCCCGCCATGACTGCTGCTGCACCACACAATCACTCATCCAAGCTGTCTTCCCCCTTCCGGGACCGAATAGTCGGCTGCAACGACCACTGTTCTTTCTCTTCGCTTGCATCGTGCATATGTGTGCGTGTATCTGTATGTTTGTGTGTCGTGATGTCATGTATTACTCTGTAATTTTGGTGTTTAAGCTCGTCTCATAGCTACAAATTATGCTGCACAAGCTCACTAACACATAATCGTAGTTTTTCTCAGCGCCTCTCCACTCATTTTCTCATTCGCCACATAAAACTGCACGCAAATCATAATCTTGTGATGTCTGCCCCCAACAACGGTTACTCGCTGCGGTCTTCCCAGTACGATCCGAGCCGTGATCGGCCGGCGTACCAACCGGCGCCGTATCAACAGCCGCACGGAGGCTATCCCTACCCCCACCAACAGCCGAATTATCCGCAATCTCCCTCGTATCCCCAGCAGTACAATACCTCTGGATGCCCATCATCGCAGAGCCATCCTTACAGCCAGCATGCACTGCAGTATCAATCGCCGCCCTATCAACAATACCCTCCCGCGCAGCCGCACCAACACCCTTATTACCAGAACAATGGGCATAATCAAAATGGCCAGCACTCGCGTTCGCATTCCCGTTCGCATTCCTTGTCAGCTCCCCTGTACTCGCAACAGTCAGTGCCTGTGACCACCCAACCGCCCCACCCTTCAGGCGTCTATCCTCATCCAAGTGGCCCCGCCTATAGTGGACCATCAGGCCCTACGCCCACTACGGCCAGTGCTAGCCCCTATGCCCAGCACCCTCCAAACTTTGCTCCGCATCACTCACAAAATTCTGCTGCATATAATAATGCAGCTGCTCCCCCCTACCACGAATCGCCATACAGTCAACAACGATCTTCGCAAACCCAACCTTCACCACATCACCAGCAGAATCAATGTACTGCTCCCCCGCCACAACATAGCTCAAACTATCCGCCATCGCGTGACCACCAACATCAACAGAGTGCCTCTTCTCACCAATATCCCCCTCACTCACAGTCACAACAATCGCAGCACCACCCATACCACCACGCGCCGCCCCCGCCCCTATCGGCCCACAACAGAGGTCCCTACTCTAGGGTTCCTTACAGCGCCCCTTCGCACCAAACTTCATTCCCGGCATCATCGTTTGGCTCCACCAACACATCGTCTTTTGACCCGAAATCTGAAGACGCACAACGTCAACGCCCGCCGCAGCCGCAGAACTACGACCCTGGTCAACCCCCGTCACAGCTACATCTGCCGCAGTCTTCATCCTACCCTCAACCTTCGTCGCTTCAGAGTCCCAAGGACCTGCAGCACAGTGCCTATAAGCAGCCAGTCGAACTGCAGTCGCATCCTCGTCAAGAGCCAACATATCAAGTCCGGCCTCCATCACCTTCGACCTCCAAACTTGCGTCTCCGCCTGCCCCACCCCAATTCAATTCTGTGTCTCTGGCGCCTGAAGCTAATAGGTCGCCCGAGCAGTCTCAATTGGATCAATCGCAGAAACAATCTCTGCCATTACCCAATCCTGTGAAGCAGGAGGAAGCTGAGCCCTTGCCCAAAACTATTCCCTCAAATATTCCCGAAGCTGACATGGCACGCCGTAGAGCTGCCGCCGCTGCTGCCGAAGCTATCGCCGCCGAAGCCAATGCTTCTGGACCTGATATCAAAGATGAAGTTATCAAGGATGAGTATATAGAGCACGCCGATGAGCCTGCTCAGCAAGATGTAGAGATGTCCACTGCTCCCATTGTGCCTTCGCCTGTGAAGACCAAGTTCCCTACAGCTCGAATCAAGCGTATCATGCAAGCTGATGAAGAGGTCGGTAAAGTGGCACAGCAAGCCCCCATCGCAGTCGGTAAGGCTCTTGAGCTTTTCATGATTGCATTAGTCACTAAGTCAGCCACTATTGCTCGTGAACGCAACCAAAAACGCATCACCACTGCTATGATGAAGCAAGTCATCGAGACTGACGACCAGTGGGATTTTCTGCGTGACATCAGCGCCAAGGTTGATATTGAAGAGAAGCCTACCAGAGCCGGCCGCGCTCCCAAACATGAAGCTACTGACTCCGAGGAGGAGGCAGAACCGAAAAAGAAGGGCCGTGGTCGCAAAAAGAAGACTGCAATTTAAAGAACTACAAATAAAATTTCAACGTAAAAAAAGCTCTGGGAATTCAGGATAAGAACAAAATGTTCTTTTTCAGCCTCAAACGGTTCTTTGAACCGGCATTTTTTTTTTTTTTTTTTTTTTTTTCAAAGCAAAAAAAATCATTGAAGGTGCCGAGGTTTGACACGGGTGTGCTGTCCTCGGTGACCTTTCACATGATCAGTAACACATCATCTTGGTCTATCTTATGGATGTACTTACGGATCTTGTTTACTTCGATATGTTTATGGTATGGCGTTGGGTGGGTTGGTTTTGTTTTTGTGAAGAATGGAATGATACCAAGCATGCGGTTTAGATAAAGATTTAGGTCTGGTATCGGTTATAAAAATCGGTAGGATGTAGATTAATCTGGCGATCAGCTCTCAGGTATGAGAGGGTTGACAGTGGTTTAATCCTTAGTGTAAATATAATCTTTAATGTTCATTCTGTGCTTCGCTAGTCAATGTGAATGATAGTATTAAGAGTGTCAAGTGAAGAATCTAATATAAGTGACGGATACATTTCAGTAGGGTTGGATATGCTAATGTAACCCTTATGTCCCATACTTTGGTCCCTGATCGTCGGACCACCTGTAATGAGGATCTAGCCATTGAACATGTTTGGACAGATTTAGAAGATGTGGTTGGCTCATTGACAATTGCGCCTTTTCAGTATGAGGATCGTACAAAGGGTTTATGTAGACTTTGACTTTTTGAGGTATTATTAACCACTGGCGAAGTTTGTAAAAGGGAGCAAAATATCTTTCCTGGAACTTTTGACTTTTGAATGAATATGATACTGCTAAATAAGATATAAATGGCAAATAAACAAACGAAGATGAATTAGAGATTGTTGTCACGGTTGGTGAGCTTGGATGACGGTGCTACATGTGGGTAGGGGAGGGTTAGTCAAGTCTAAACTTATTATGCTGACTATAGTTATATAAATAGGGCGAAAATAGAAGTTGTGCCAATGGTTTGATTTCGTCTGTGGGTGAATCGGGAATGCCTTGCGTGGGTTGTAAACGACGTGGGTGGGTGGATGACGTGTGTATATGATAGCATGATAATAACATGGACGGCTATATGTGTAACCGCAAGTCTGCTAACGAGAGTTGTCTGTATGCTAGAGCTGGAGAGAGTTGAATCGATCGTCATTCCTTGTTACATATGCGGAAAGTAAGCTTGTCTTGACCTCGGCTGGTGTTAGTTCGCAATTGGTAAAGGGTTAACTGTTAAGTTTTAACCTTTAAACCTCCGACGTCTTTGGGGTTGAAGATTTCTGAAGTCAGTCGTCTGAGTCGATAGATTCAAAATATCTCAGGCTGACTGTCGGTAAAATTCATGCATAGTGTTCGGCTGAAGTGATGATCAATCAATGTGTTCACACAAGATGTTTGCTATCTTGAGGCAGCTTGGGAGGTTACCTCACGGGCCTAAGTCAGTAACAAGCACCAGTTGCGATGGAGAAAGCATCTGATGTTCATCGGGTATTGAAACTGATGAGTAAGACTTTGTTGTACATACAATCTCTGAATGCAACGAACAATTCAGTATCATAATGCCACAAATGCCAATTCAGGTACTGAGATGAGAGTTCGGTGTTAATTTCAACTTGTCCCAGTTTCCATCAACACCGACCCCGGTCCGATTTGGACAACCCTATTCCGAATCCGGTATTTTTGTCTTCGGTACTTCCCGAGTTAGATGTCAGACAGAGTCAAGAAGCTCCGGATGAATGAGCACGACTTCTGCTATTGCTGTCTTGATTCAATGTTCGCCACCAAGTATGTGCGTAATGGCGGCTAGAATGACACCCACCATGATGGATATAAAGTTTCTGAACAGCTTGATTCGTTTTTGGTGGGTGTCTGAGGTTCTGCATGGACCGCAGCTTACGCGGAAGCAACTAGCATATCGGGCATGGATGGCCCAATGCCATGCTGAGTAATGGGGAAAAAGGGATAACTTTGAAACAGACAGAGAAGCAGAGAATGTACTCCAATATCATGAATATATGTTGCCAGGCACTAACTGGTGACTGCTGCTACACTTACATAAGCTCACCTACTAATGATGTAGTAGAGATTGCAGGCATTAACACCATTTACTCAATAATATATAGAGGGAAAAAAAGGCATACTCCAGCATCAACAACTGTGGGCATCAAACAATAAGACTCGCTTCACGGACATAGTGAGTGTTCATCCAGGACCCGTGAAAAGCTATGATATTGCTTGTAAATATAGAAGCACATCCCTGCGCACAGGAAGCTCTTGGTGTCCCAGCAGTTCCCTCGAGTTGCCGCTTGTCATTTTTTGGCGAGGGAATCGTTACAGCCGGCTTTGAGAAAAGCAAAGTGTTTGCTTGATTGATTCTTTGATTGGAGGCTTCACTGCAACATTGGCTTGATATGGGCTCTACATCGCCGTTAAGGGACCGGGAACGCCATGAGTTGGTTGGCCCCTGCTTGCATCAGAATGAACGCCTGCAGGAATTCTAACGGAAAGGTGCGCATCGACCTAGTTGATTGATGCATAATGAAGTGATATTGCGATGTGGACCTGGAGAAGCATTGGAGCTGTGTCACTCACGATGGTTGAATGTGAAGAATACAATTGTATTAGTCTACAAGTGAAGATGTTCAAGATTTTTACTATGTTAGTTGTGGGCCACGAAGCTGATTAATCTGTTTATCTGGGAATTACCCAAATAGTCAATTACGTACGTGGTTGCCGTTATGGTGGAGAAGCAGTAGATCGCCTGCGTCAACGAGGGCAATTGCTAGAAACCCCTCACACCTCTCACGCCTCTACGTTTTCGGGGCTCTCGGCCTGTTCCAAACATCAACTTTTCATCATCTGCTTTAAGCTATCTTGAGCCAGGCGGACCTCTTGTCTTATGTCCAACCATTATTGTGATCCAATCGCATCATCATATTTTCAGGTCTAGTTCAATCATAGATCATACTCTTTAGCGAGAGGATCCCTCAAAAAAGAGCACTGAACTTGCCCACAGGCCCTACAACGTGGCTATCTGTTATCAATTCGCCCACTCCACTCAGCCTCGTTGGCTTGGCTCTCCGCTTCCCCACCATTACCCTCCTCGTCTCTTCTCTCAAATCTACCCGAGCTTTCTTTCGGCCTCACACCTCGTCCTGAGACCTTTTGAAGCGTCCCGATATCCCTGACCTGTTTGGCACATCTCATACTCGGCTGGCCGATCAACCTGGACTTGGTTTCCACTTCTCTCCCGTCCTAGCCCGTGTGGACCGATTGCCTTATCTACTTAAGTAGCTCGACGCCGTCCTCGACAAATATTTCTGGTTCATTGTCTTCACTTTTCTACATCTCTTTGATTCTTGAAGTTATCTCTTCGAAGAATATCTCGGATCAATCTATACGTCCATTAATGATAATGTCGGTGAATATTTGAACAACATATAGGTCGTTTTCTTTTCTCTTATTTTTTCACATCACCTTTCACGATCCCCGCATATATCATCGATCTTACCCACACTTTTGACCTTGATCACGACTGTCCTGATTATCTGCATCGAACATCGTTACCAACAACGATCTCATTAGACTACATTACATCCAGACCCAACATATACAGCCTGATCTGGTCACATTCGCTCTAGTTTTAAAACTTATTGTATAAAGCATAATGCCGTAGCGAATAGCCTACCTCACAAACTCATTGTATGCAGCTCTAAACCCCCCCC
>JARQWA010000098.1:0-85707 GCA_030294605.1 Ambrosiella beaveri
CTCCCAAAATGCTATTCCCCCCCCGTCCCCCGCCCCCCACAAACTGTCCCGAATGCCCCAAAATCAAATTTCACACCACCACCCTCCAATCCCGCTGCACCGAACACCACTGCCCCATCTGCGGCCTCCCCCTCCTGCACCCCTCCGAGCTCACTGACTTCATCGCCGGCCGGCACAACCCCGGCGAGTTCCTGACCCGCTACCAGTGGCTCACGCAGATCACCACGCTGTGCGATCCGGACAGCGAGTATGACTGTCTGCGGGCTCAGGCACAGGACTATCAACAACAAAAGAAGAAAAAACGGACAAACGCGAAGGCGAGCTCTCCGGATGACGGCGATGCCCGGCCAAGCTTCAGGCTAAAAGACCGGCGGCCCATCCTTGAATTGTCTGTGGCCCACGTGTGCAAAAATGTCTTCCAGATCAACCGGGCCCCACCAGAACTCGAGTCTGACGCCTACTCCGCCTTCTACGCCGCTGCCTTCTCCGACAACGCCGTGTATCCCACCGCCCTGCACGCGGACCCTGCCCACTCACTCATCGGCCACTACTTTGAAGCCACGGAGCCCCACCATGCCTCTTTTTGTTCGTCTTCTTCATCCTCTTCCTCAGGCTCCAGCTCCGGCAGCAACAACAACGTCAACGATTGCCCCCACAAATTCTTTCCAGTACACACCAAATGCCTAGACATCGCCAAGCAAGTCTTCCGCACAGGCCGCAACCATCACATCCACGACACCCGCGGCTTGCTCACCGCCGTGCAATGGCGCGTCGACGTCGCCAAGTCCCTGGGCCTCCGGCACACCTGTGTCCCCGCGCTCTCGCCTAACTACTCGCTCGTCTCCAACAACCACTACCTGACGCACACCGAGATGCGCGACGATGAGTTTCTCGCCGAGGCCGTCGACCCGGATGATACGAGGGGGGTCACTGAGTATTTGTTGGGGAATCTGCGGACGACCGGGGTTCGCCCAGTTGACGAGGAAACTCGCAAGTTCCGCCGGCTCTTTGCTGGGTTGTGCCCGGAGGTCCGCGCGCACATTATCCGGATGATCGTCTTGACTTGGGACTCCAATCTTGTCTCGTCACGTACCCTTCCGCAATCCTTTTGGCGCGACTTTTTTAACTCGCACATCCCCTTCCTCCCCTTTCTTGATGCCGCCGCCGTCAACGCCGTCGACGCCTCCTCGTTATCGCTCGGTGGTCCCTGTGAATGGGACTGGGAGACCCTGGTGCACCAAGTATGGCGGGACTTTACGGTGACGGAGCGGGAGCAGGTGGAGGTTGAGATGGAGGCGGAGAGCGACGTGGTGGTAGCGGAGCATGTTTGGCAAACGAGCGTGGTGGCGTTTGGCGGGGGGTTGCGGGGGGTGCCGGGGGGGCTGGTGAATCGGAGGAGGATTTGGCAGTTGGTGGAGGAGATGCATGTGGGGGATGTGCTGATGGAAAAGTTGGCTGATGGGGAGGCAGAGGCCGAGATCGAGACAGGAACGGAGACAGAAGATGTGGTGGTGGAGGGTGTCACGACGGACATTGACTCTCTTGTTTTGGCTACCAACCACCAGGAGCCACAGATTCCCTTCATCCCGCCTTCGGAGATGCCCCGCATCTACGACCGCTCCGGCCGCCCAACGGCCCCCGACCAGTGGATACCCACCGTGGACCTGCGGCCGTACTGCCGGCGGGAAGGCCAAGTCGTTGTGCGGCCGGAGTTGCTGGAGGATGGCCGGGAGATGGCGAGTGTGAAGAAGGCGTTGAGGGAGATTGAGAGGTATTGGGGGGGTTCTTAGGGGATTTGGTGGTAGTGGTGGTAGTGGTGTTATGAGGTTATGATGTTTATGTTTATGGCATTTTGCATTGGGATTAAGGATTTTGATGTTTTTTTGTTTGTTTTCTCGAGTTTAAAATCTACGGTTTCTTTCTATACAACTACTTATTCTCTTCACTACAAGGCCAACGCATACCCACCGGCATCTTTGGTCCCTGGTACCTATACATACATACATGTACATACATATGTACAATCACTCTTTATTACGTACTATATCCATTTTTTCTTCTTCTTCTTTCCTACCGACATCATTCGTCACCGCGTCCCGAGAACCCAAAACACCGCCAGACAGGCGAGAGATCCGGTGGTGCAATGTATTCCTGCAGCATGGGGTCAGGGTGAGCACCAGAGGCCACAGCTCCCAGATATATATTTTTTTCTGTTTATACGCACACAGTTTGAGAGTCTGTCTTTTCTTGTTATTTGTTTTTAATATTATTACTCTATCAAACTCACATATACAAAACAACAACACAACTTGACTATATTCCCAACTTTTTCTCTTTTTCTCTTCTATCCCGCCCGCCCATGTCGTCACCCCAATCGCCATTTCCCGATCCGGCACCTTCCCTTTCCAGCAATCACTACAACTAAAAACACAAAGGATTCATCATGTTGTTTCCCAAGGCGGATAAAAGAGGACGAAGAGGCAAGGAAGGGCAAAGAGAAGAGAGAAAGAGAATCCAGGATGAGGGCAGTTGGGAAGCGAACGACGACACCGACGCCGAGGGGGAGACGGTGAAGGGAAGAAGTCAGAAAAAAAGGCAAGAGCAAAAGCAAAGGCTGGAGAGTTGGGAAGTTGCTACAACTTGGAGTGTGGTGATGAAGATTAAAATCATTGATTACGTAGGCCCGTCACTCCGTATAATCTCCCATGCTGACGTTGATGTCGATGCATACAGAAACCAACTCTCCTGTCTCTTCTTTTTCTTCTTCTTCCAGGAGTGGCCTATCAAACATGCAATCCTAGTTCCAGCTCCACCAGGCCACAACCCAATCCCGCCCCAGGGCCCAAGACATTAATAATGGTGTCCTGACGTCGTTTTTCCATTCTGTGTATTTGTATTGCAGTTACATTCAATTCATTATTTTTTGCAATTTGTTTGGCCTTGTCCGTCGTCATTTTTTTCCAACAAGACTTGATTCATCCTGCTGTGTTGGTTGCCTGTGCTCTCTTCCAAAGAAAGGGCAAACAAAGTTTCACGGCAGAGTGGGGGGGTCCAGTGGCTTGGGCTTGTCTTGTCTTGTCTTGGCGTGGGAATGTTGATAATGATCGAGACACAAGTATATAGACACAAAGGACGCTTCATCAAGGCTATTGTAGCGAGTCACTGTGCTATGGGGGGGAATGAACCAGATGGACAGGCAGACAACTGTGTTTTGCCGAGGTGAAGGGGAAGCGAGGCATCACAACACAACAAGAAAACAAAAACCACAAAGAAAAAGAAAACTCTAATCCCCTCTCTACACACTATCCATATGCACACTTGCCACTAACTCTCTCCGAGTATTTGCCTTGCCTTCTCGCCCTGCAGAATACTTTGTTCCTTTTGCTGGCAGAGCAGGATGAAGCAGGATCCGGCCTTTACCTTCTTTTGTTCTGTGCATATACTTGCTGCACGACAAGGGGAAACAAGGAGCCCAAGTAAATTCGTAGACTAAATAAAAACAGCAAAGGTTGAGAATGGACCGGATATAACAGATAAATGTTGTATCTGGCCAAGGGGATGGCAGAATCGATACTGTCTTGCTTGGCCTGGGGCGGCATCGGATGTTGCGCTGGTCAACATCGTGTAATCCTAACCCTAAGTTCCAGTACCCCTGGACAAACTATTTAACCCCTGGAATTCCAAGAGACCCCACCACTCTTCAACACAACACAAATGGCCGTGGTGATATTTATAAACCTGCTGTCAGAGTATCCATCACATTTATCAATATTTTTCGTTCGACTGTGATGTGATTTCAATGTTATGCATATCGCCGCAGAGCGCTAGCGCACTGCATTTTTACACTTTTCGTCGGTTAGGCCTTGGTAGCGACTTAGCGGGCGACCGAGAATCGATTGTCCTTTTTGGGGAAAAAAAAAAGAGGAAAAGGCAAAATTGGCGGCCGCTATTAGTGACCGCGTGGGTCGGCGGGACGTGTCGACATTGTACATATGTGCATATGTACATACTTGGGTGTACGTGGCGTGGGGCGGGATGCAGTGGGCAGAGGAGATGACTATGTGAATACACACAAACTCGGAATAGCAACAAGACGGGTAGCCGAGATCAGGCTCATGCCTCTATATCACTACATATATGCTAGCATACAGCAAAGCACTCATCATGCCGTTATACAGATGACTCTTCTCTGTACCTCCACAACACGAGAATCTACCCAAAGTAAAAAGAAAGAGATCAAGAACAACAAAAACAAACTCCGTATCCCCCACCCCCACATATACGAAGCCACACAAAAACAATCAAACAACGCGCGATCGCTCCAACCGGCATCCTCTTGGCAGCACAAAGAGCTTCTAAATACCACCAATCACCAACCACAACATATGTAAAGCAAGAGATCAGAGATGTTGCTCTCTCATTTGCTTGTCAGCAACAGCCATTTCTCGTGATGAACTATCCTGAAAGCAAACACAACTGGCAAACGCAAACGTCGGACTTCAATTCTAGACTCTAATACACTGCAGTGACATCGTGGTATATACGCACATGCATACCTTTGCCATCATCTACGCATCTTGCCAACATCCGACATTCACCTCTCCAATTCTCAGCCTGCCCCCGAAATCTGCACATCCGGCGGCGGCTTAAACCCTAATTGACATATATAACCCTATATACCATCCTCCGCTGCTGACCCCGGATACGCAAACCCTAACTCTTCCAACGTCTTCACCTCTCACCTCCCCTCCCCTAACCCCCTATTCGCCACCTTAATACTTGCCACCCTCTCCTTCACGTACCGTGGTCACGGCCTCAGATCGCGGACTCCACCGTACACCTTTGACCAGCTGATTGATGACATTGAGGGGATGCGCCGGAAGTTTGCGGGTAACGAAGACAAAATTATGATTTGCGGGGGTTTCTGGCGGTGGGGTATGCAATTAAGTATGCCGATAAAGTCTCGGCACTAATTCTTCGGGGGACCTCCGCCTTGCATCATCATGAATTTTGTTCTTTCTTTTTTTTCTCAAAAAAATGACAAAACCTAATACCAAATAGACGAGTAAAGCGCCATCGAAACCCCCGCGTCCCGCCCTTCACCTCATCCCATCATTCTCCGAATCAATGCTCCGGCAAAAAGTCATCGGCGCCTATTCCTCCGACGAGGAATTCCGCCTGGTTCACTTCGCCATGATGCCGCTGTATTCTGAGTCATACAATGCGGATGGACGAGCTCGGGAAGATCACGGCGAGAACGTTGGTTATTATGGGCGCGAAGAATTGGATATGCTCAGTTGGTAAGTAAGAGAAATCAGACGAGCGGAAACAGGAATTTGGCTAACTATTGTGTGTAGAAACACAAGAGAGCTAGCAGCCGGAATCCCGGACGCAGAACTGTTCATTGTCCCGAGGGCAAATCACTCAGTCCACCTAGAGAAACCTGAAGTGGTCCTCAAGAAAATCACCGAGTTCCTCAACCTTTGACCAAAGAAAACCTCGTATATAATCATTGATTCATATAGTACCTACTAAACTTCACTTTTGCAATCCATCAAAGGAACTCTCTCTCGCCTCCTCAGTCTTCTCAAAAACACACCACTTCTCTCTCGACACCCCCTTGAATGCCACCTCGAATCTTCTCTCCGCATTATTCTTCTCTGTGCCGCTTCCCTTCATATCCAGCACTTTGCGAATCATAATCCCTCTCACCTACTCCTGGAAGCTCCTCGCCATCTCTCCGTAAACCTCCGGATCCGCCTGTGTCGAGTCGCCCACCATCAAGACCTTTCTCTTCGGCAGCCAATTATGCAGTTTATCAATGTGCTCGCGCTTGTATGCTAAAGTTGTAGTCAAAAGATCAAGAATACTGTTGATGGATTGGCCGTCAATTTCCCAGAGTAGAATGGGACCGTCGGGGTAGTGCGTAGTTATGAATTTGCGGAGAAAAGGGTAGAGATTTGGAGATGCCGTAATGTAACACCATACAGAGTCTGGAGGAAGGGTTTGCTGGATGTGTTTGTATAGTTCAGGCATTCTGGGGACAACTCGAGCCTCGTTAGCCAGAGTCTCCTTCTGAATGGCAATGGGATCCGTTATGCCAGTGACTTTGATGGTATCATCAATATCTATCGGGCCCTAGTTAGATCTATAGTCATGACAGTCTTCTTGGATATGACTTACCCGAGATAATCATCCACCCCTCCGCATCAGCCACAAACACCTCGGCCTCCAAAATGCCCTCAACCTTCTCCGGTACCACCGCCTCTACCGAATATCTCTTCTTCTGGTCCAAGCCCTTGAAGTCAAGTATCGTCCTCGAAACTCCATGGATATCCGTCAGCTTCAACTTCCGCTTCATTTCCTTCTCTTTCCCCTCGCCCACCGCCACCATCCTCCCCGTACTCAAATCTGCCATAAACGGTATCACTCTTTCTACAATCCGATTCTTCTCCTCCTATGTATCTGTCTTCAACACCGCGTCCAAAATTGCACCAGAAAATTCTTTGAACAAGGCAGCTGCAATATCATCTTTGTTGCAATTTTCTAGAACCGTCACCTGCATCTCCGCTCTATAATGTTCCGGCCCCATCGACGAATTCTCATTTCCCTGCTCCGAATTCCCCGCCGCCGGATACGCAATAGAATCTAGCACCCAGACGACATCACAGGGCCACACGCCGGAAGCAAGGGGATTATACGGTCCCAGGAATGACAACAATTTGCTCGAGCCGCTAAGAATCTGCGAGGGAATGGCCAAGATTATGGGCTTGTGTAAGGCCGGGAGCGTTTGAAGCTCAAGGCCGACTTTGGTAAAATTGTTGGCGGTGCGGGTTTCCTTCTGGAGGGCGATGGCCTGGGTGGCCGGGGAGGGATCTCGATTTTTTGGGCTTGTGGTCGACTTTTGACATTATCGGGATCGTTGTGGTGGTTGGTCTGTGATTTGGTTACGTTTCCGTTTAAGAAAGGTTCAGTATAAGTGGATAGAGATGCAAGTCAAAATGATGGCCGATTGAATATTCATGTGCAAATAAAGGCAATTCAAAAGATGAAATGACGATTCAACGAAATACACAAAAGTATTTTAAAAATTACTTAGTTCAGTACTACCGGAAACACTCGAGTTTTTATACCCGCCCCTCCATGATCGACACCCGGAAACATCCCATGCCAGCTCTTTCCTCTCCGTACTCCTTCCTAACTGCTAAGTAGCCCCCTTCCCCTTCCTGTCCTTCCACCCCCGCTATATTGTATTTTTTCTGTCACAAGATAATGAGACTTCCTTCCTTTTACATTGCACCTTTCCCGAATTGCTAAGACCCTGTGTCAGACACCTACCTGTTCATGCGTCGTGAACCATTGGGACCATTTGGAAGGCGGGAAGTGATACCGTGGGACAATGGGAAGGCACTGGGTAAATCGGATATATTTTTGGTAGTGATGATTAATAACTTCCAGCTTACGGTATAGATATTTTCTCTTATTTATCTCGAACGATCAGGTATTTATGATTTTTAGCTCTTTGGTTTTCAAGAAGTATGCAAAGGAAACAAGGTCTCCCCGTATCCCCACGAGCCAAAAATGCTACATTCCCCCGCTCATATTCTCCCCTCGGCTCATCAAGATCAACCATCTACGCACGCCTAATTTCGCAAATCACGAGCTCTATTCAGCTATCTATATGTTGTGTATAAATACATGCTCAGCTGGAAAGAATGGATTGTTTGGCCATGTCACCGAGGGACTTCTTGGCAATGCTTGGCTATACGAACTGGTGAAAATATTGCTGTATAGTTAGGCTGGAAAAAAAGTCAGGTCTGTGGGATGACAACAAAAAGACAATAAAAAATGCCAAGGTTCTGCAACAATAACATTAATGGCACAATTCACATTGATTCAAACTTCCGAGGACGTTTTAATGGTGACCATAAAGTGACACGATACCTCGGAATCCTTAAAGACCTAAATCCTTTCTTTCAGCGTGTTTCCGCATCATTTGGCTGGATACTCAAAACGGCCCACAAGCAGTGTCGACAGAATCAAACCCCACCAAATATATACTTCATACTCTAGTCTCTCTCATTCTAAGAATAAAATCACCGAGATACACTCGACACACTGTCGCACATCACGACTCACCATCCTTTCCATTCCATCCCCCACGTGCCCCACCATCATGACCTTATCAACACACACCTCAATGCAACTCTCCGCAAGTCCTCCTCCTGACGTCCCGCACATCCTTTTCCCATTGTAACATGTTGCCAAATTCTTCTCTCGTCAACTTCTAATATTTACTCCTTCAGTTAAATCCACCTAATAATAAAACTCTCGAAGCATCCGCTCCTATCTTGTCTCTTTCCATCCGATCTTCGAAGTCCACCACGTAACGTCTCACAATATACACAAACCGCAGTGCCACCACCACCCTCATTCGCTCCAACCCTGTACACAACATCCAGTCACACAAAATGCAAGGAAACCAGCGTAAATATTGCAAATGACGTTCATATATTGTAAACCGTTGAATGGTAACGCTTGCCATCTCTGGCAGCGTAATGTCTGTCTACCCAAATCCCCCCAAAAAAAAATCATGTCCAAAATGCCATCCCAAACTCCAGCCTAAAAACAAAAACAAAGGAAATCATAACAAAGAAACATAGAAAATCGAAAAACACAAATCAAATTGTCGCCGCAGGGCTCGCCTCAACCTTCTTCTTAGCTTCCGAATGCCCACTCTGAGCTTCACTCTGAGACTCACTCTGAGGCTTTTCCACCTTCTCATTCCCATGATTCACAATGTTCTCCTCACTTGTGTGCGTAAACGAGCTCGGCTTCGACAGCAATAACTGATCGTATGCCGTCTGTCCCGCGCGATTTGCAATCACATCTCTCGCCCGTTGACCCACAAAAAACAAGCTCTCAAACAAATGGTCCTCCGGGTTCGTGCACACCTTGAGGCTATCCACATTCATTTCACCAACAACACACGGCTTCCAAACTTCGTCATACACAGCCAAATCCGAATCCGGACGGTCCCCGCGGCCAATGTGGTCCGAGATGTTTGCCTTGCGGAACTGCTGCTCAATGATCGCCTCCGAGATGAACAGCTGTTCGTCAAACTGGGCAGCGGCCCGACGAGGGAACCAGGCCACGAGCGGGTTGCCGTCGGCGGTCGTGTACGTGGTGTGCTTCCAGCGCTTCTGGATCTTGGCGGATGCACCAACACCTGCGGGGCCCTCCGCCTGGCGGGCAAGTTGGACGGCATCGCGGGCATTGAGGTCGGCGAGGATCCGGGAGACTTCAGGTGAGATTTCCCCCTCAATGGCCCTCTTGTGGCCCTTGCTGTTTTTGGCAGCCTTCTGTGCGGACGCCTGGATATAAGGGCCCTTGGGTTCGGCGTCGGAAGCGCTGTCAAGGTACTTTTCATACTCGTCTTCGGTCGAAGGGTTGAACTGGTTAGTCCATTGCGTAACGTGGCGGCCGACCATCTCGTTCCATCTGTCAGTCAGGAAAAGGGCATTGCGCTCCTGTTCGACCTTGGAGTGGGGCGAGGGCGGGATGGGGCGGGCATCGTGCCAGCCGGGGGTGATGGAGATGTCGAAGAGCTTGGGGATGAGGACGCGGAAGGTTTCAAAGTCGCCAGGCTTGATTTTGCCGTCGGCTTTGCGCGCTTTGGCAAGGAGGTCGGGGGAGGAATAGTGCCAGAAAGCAGAATAGGCAATCGAGCGTTCGTTGAGGGATTCTTGGTAAAGGAACTCGATCTGGGAGAAGATGCGGATCACCAGAGAATCAATGTAATGCACAGCGACCTCGCGGGGGAGAGCAGCAAGGTACCAGATGTCCCAGGTGCCAAAGTTGAAGACCCAGAGAGTTTCCTTCGGCAGAGTTGAGGGCTGAGCAGTGGAGATGAAGGAGGTGACCTGATCGAGAAGGTCAGGGTGCTCGGGAGTCGGATATTGGTCCTCAACCCAGGTGTAGTCGAAGCCGCCAACCTTGGAGTTGAACTCAGGGCTAGTAACATGGTCGAGGGCGTTTTGCCAGAGGGTGTTAGAGGTCAAGGCGGCATCAACGCCTCCGAGGTTGGTAGTGTTGACATAGGGAACGCAGGAAATATACTCGGAGCATTTGATCTGTAAGTGAACCTGAGGTCAGTACATGTTGCGGTTAAGCTTCTGACTAGTTGCCCTAAGTCCTTACCTCTTCGCAGAGCTTCTCGGTCCAAGACTTGTAAGACTTGTCGTTCTGGCCGGGACCAATGCCGCTAACACTAGCAACATCCGGAGTACCAAAGACCACCATTCTCAGGCCACCACCAGTCGTATTGGCCTCAATGCCCATTGATTGCCACTTGTTATACAAAGGTTGTGTGAAAGAAGAGAAGGAGTCTCGTGATGACGAGAAGCCGGTCAGATAAGCTGTGATGACCATCATCATAACCACTAAACCGATGATGATCCGGGGCCCACCGCGGGTCACTCTACAAGATAAGACCATAGCCGCAGCGACCATCTTGCCAAATAGTGTTTGGGATTTTTCCTCAACCATTGTGTGCTGTGTAATACAGAGAAGAAAAAAGAAAGGGGTGTTCCAAGAGCACACAAAGTGGATATAAGATCACTTAAGTTGATGATCTAGTAATACCATCCACAGGTAAGCAAACAAGTCGAAACAGGTGTGTAGTAGAGATACGCCGAAGGAGTGCTTTTTCGAGACGAATCTTTGCAGTTTTCCCCTTGACTGGTAGATATATGCGGCAGTCGTCGATGGATGTCAACCGCAGGGAACACCGGATTATTCGTCTAGAATATCGAAGTTCTAGTCATAAGCCGTTAAGAAAAAGGTATGTAAGAAATGAAAGTAAAAATAAAAATAAAAATAAAAACACAGAACTAAG
Organism: Ambrosiella beaveri; assembly: GCA_030294605.1. NCBI lineage: Eukaryota > Fungi > Ascomycota > Sordariomycetes > Microascales > Ceratocystidaceae > Ambrosiella > Ambrosiella beaveri. The sequence continues at coordinate 10,898 of JARQWA010000098.1, forward strand.
TAGAAAGAGAACAATGAAAACAAAGCGAAGCAGCGAACAAAAGAGTTCAAATATTTCCACAAGTGAGATTGACAGTCCGGCCGGATATGTATGGTTATGTGCCAAATTGCTGCTGTGTTGTCACACGGAACAGATGGAGTAAGAGCGTCTGTAAATTTTCCTCTTTTATCAGGAACTTGTAAGTCAGGCAGGCACAGAGACACAGAGCATACCCTGTTTGCTTGTAGGAAAATTCCCAAATAGGATAGAGCGTGCGTGTCGTCCGTGTAGAGGTTGACAAGGTCCGCTGATAGGACCGAAGCTCAGCTGTTTGGGCAGGGAGGGTGATTAAAGGCAGGCGTAGCGCGCAAGTATGTGTGTGTGTATTCTGCAGGTGCTCAATTTGAATCTCTCAGGCGTATATAGTACATGAGATAACGACCGGTGTAAATAGGTAGTTGCTGAATGCAAATGGGATGGCCGGAATGGAGAACGGGAGGGTGGGAAAAGAGAAGGAAGATGCACGATTGGAAAGAGCAGCACGACATCATCATTTTAAATGTATATTCTTCTCAGCGTGCTATTTGAACTCCTTAGCTAACAACTTTATTTTTCCTGTCCTCTATCTACACACAAACAAGTCATAAAGCCTCGTTCCATCAAGGAACAATGCTTCCGTCATCATCGGTCAGGCTGTGTTTCGCCATTGCCATTACCTGACCAAGTTAATCCCAGTTAATCCCAGATCAGCGTTGAGGGATCCGCTCCCCATTGCGTATACATCTCACCCTTCCATCCTTCTAACCCATCCCAAGAACCTCATCCGAGTCCACTGGCTTACAACAAATAAATAGTTACACCCCTGGTTTCTCCCCAATGAGCAAATGTTTGCTGGGGACATGCTGCTGCTTTTAGAGACGACGCCCGTGCTGTAACAGAGAACTGTCGGCTCCTTGCAACGGGCCATCGGGCAAAGCCACGAACCAACACAGCCAAGACTCGATCTGAACCTACAGGCCTTCTGTAGGTTAATTGGCGCTTCAGTCAACACACACAGCCTCTGGATATGTCTTCTAAAATCATCTTCATGTTATATACCTGCAAAAGCACTGTCTATTTTTGGCTCGTTCTCAAATATTTACAATTAACCTTTTTTTTTTTACGTCCAATCATCCCCTGTCACTACAGGCACAGCAAGAGAAGTTGCGTATCTATTTTTTTCTATATACTGGCGGCGGGCTTGTTGTTACAGATCGTAAGCGACGGGGAATATTGTGGGTAGAAGACATTTGCGGGTTGGAGGATCATGACGGACGTTTTAGGGAAGGGTATGGAACTAGAAGGACACACATGCTTAAAGGGGATGAGACGGGGAGGAAGTGATGGAATTGATGGGTTGTGAAGGTTGGTAATCGAGATGTTTATTCGTCAATCGGTTTAGGTCGGTTGCTGAGGCCAAGAGTGATCTGGAGATGTGTCGGTGATGGTGAGAAGTTTGTTTTGTGACATCTTGGGAAAAGCTTCTCTTTGATATACTATCAAAGATGAACCGGTAAATATGAGTAGATGTGGTATGTATATACGTAATGTGTACAATGAACTGATTATCACTGGTCTTGTGCTTGCGGGTCTAAAGCAGCCCACCTCACGCGACCTTTTTCTCAATATTGAACCCGGCTTGAACGGCATGTACAGACTGCAGATCCAATCTTGGTTGTCAAATTCCCAACCCATCACTCATCCCTTCCGCTCATAGTACACATCCATGTATATATCTAAACATGTACATCGAAGCGCATCATCCACAATGTCAAAAAAAGCACTTAACATCATGGCCATTCCAGCCGTATCCCTAGAAGTATAAAGGATTCTATCTAATGAGACATACACTCTTTCCATAAAGACTTGGTGGGGTATTTTTGGCCTGGGTGACGGATAGCGAGGGAAGGATATATAGGATTGGCAAGCAGTTAGTTTTGTGAACCATGTTGATCATTTCTGGATTTTGTAGATGCACACGACATCTTACGAAAATGAGTAAGTGTGGAAAAAGTGTAGAGTTTTTGAGAATTTGCAAATCTTGTGTCTGGTTGTGATGAATAATGGTGTAATCACCTGCATGTCACAGCAACAATATGAAGTGAAAAGATATCATATAAATCTCCCCAAACATTCCGCTGTCATTTTAACTCTAATTGGTGTAGACCTTTAAAACATCTTACAACACCTCCGGTGTTTCCAAAAAAAAAAAAAACCCTTTTCGCCACCGCCGAGTCGGCACCTTCACATCCGAGTTTTGCCAGTTGAGCTCCAAAAAGTTTCACTCTTCGGCTCACTTTAAGCCTTTTGAAGTTTCTTTATAGATAGTCTGTGTTCCCAATGTCACTTTGTCCCCGCCGATCGAGGTCTTTTCTTCTCTCATTCAAGTCTTGGCATGGAAATTGAGGGGTTCCTGCAGGACAACGACATCCGGCCTTTGAGAGTTTCATGAGTGATTGGACCATTTAGAGTTTTGTATTAATTACCAGATATCATGGCTCCGTACAATGTCAAAGAAAGCAGATTGTATCTTGTAAAGAAAATATTACACATGTATCATCCTATAGACATAATTCAACTGTAGTCCCTTTACTAGATCCCTCTGCATATCGTATACGCGTCCCCCCTAGTGCGTGGGCGGGCCTGGGGAAACGTCCGATAGGGTTGTCTTGATGAATGGTGGGTTTGTGGATAGCTGCATTGAGTAATTCAAAATATGGATATTGAGAAAGTATAAATCTACAAATGATTTAGATCTCGGTTGTAAATAATTATATACAGCCACATGTCTTAAGAGTTGCGACATCCGACATTATCCAGACATCAAATTTAGACCAAGCTTTCTTTTATGGGAAGAATACCCAACAGAAAACATTAGGGGTACCAAACTGTGCCCTCATCACGTGACATTCAATAGGTCCAGCCATCTGAAACATGAACCAACTTGTGCAGATTGGTCGCATACTGATTGCGTAGTCTGCTCTTCGATTCTCTTGATATAAGCGCCGCTTAGCCCCAAACGCCTGGACCCATAGACGCCCGGCTCGGCATGCATATTGGATGGTGGTACAATCTCCGAAATTTTATATTTATGAGAAGGCTATGGCCTCGTAGAGGATGGCCATGCGCCGAGAGAGCTGATCTTTTGTTTGATCGGATGTGTTGATGATGTCATGTATCAATATGGCAGGTTGTTATTATGGCGTGAGCTTGGTGGCGTGGTAAAAAATAGGGTCACGGGACCGAGGTGTGGAACTCCGGAGTAGACTTTGAATAGGCGCGAAGAAAGGAGTCGAGGTTAGATTTGCTTATAGGATGTTAGATGGTAAGGACACAAAGAGCAATCAAGTTGCTTGTAGATACACAAACATCGAACATTCCCATCTTTAAAGTTGAGGTTGGGAATGTGCATGTTTGCGTGCCACTCGATCCTGGAGTCTCCTTCATGCTGCATCTGCGCATGTCGACATCGAGAAACTTCGGATCAACTGCAATGCCAACTATGCTCATGAGAAAAAAAAAAGAAAAAAAAAACTCAGAGATCTCATTCCCAGCACAGTAAAGTCATTGACAATCCAGAGTGGGATTGTGGGTCCCATTCGCCAACAAGTACCCGACAGCGACATCCGATGGCCATGGCCTGACTTCATCACCGCGGCTTCCGAGCATAATCCGTATGTCTAGATCCGTTCAGTTAGCAACAGTTCCAATTCTGCTTCCCATTTATAGTCTCAAAAATTACAAGATAAAGCATGCCTGTGTCTCAGGATTAGCCCATGTTGACCTCATCTCCACCGTCAACTGCTTGAATTCCTTATCGCTAATCCCCAACACTTCTTTAAACAATAATATCGCAAACCCTTCTAGTGAGTTGTCCAAAAAGTCGAGGGTATACAGCCCCAATTCTTTCATACGGCGGTCGCTAGCCCAGGTGCCGATTGGGACCTTCCAGGTACGATGTGTGATTTCTTCAAAGCCGCATTCTTGCATGAGATTCGGCATTCCCTTATTCAACACCGGCTCCTCAAAACTCTGCTCCGTTATCCTCCCGGCCCTCACACATTTCCTATACCATCTCTTGAAGATGTGGTCATCCGGAAGCTCGCCTTGATTACCCCATATTTGAATGTCGTATTCAACATGTTCAAACCAGCCACTGGAGGCCAAGTGGGTGAACGCTTGTTGGTAGAGTTCCCGCCAGTTATCAAAAGTCAAAGTGGCCTGGCTCTACGAGCCAGTCGAGTTGGGAGTCGTCGATATGGAAGCGGACGTTGGGAGGGACTCGGAAGGGTTGGATGGCGGATATGTCGGTGCTGATCACCATGCATTACGGGTTCTCGTTGGCAAAGTCGTTGTGGGGTGTGAGATTATAACTTAAAGGAAAGGTATGGTAGGTGGGTACTTACGTGGCCCAGATGCCAGTGGCCGTTCCGACGTCTAAAGCATTTTGGGGGTTATCGAGCGGTGAGATATAACTTGTTGTCATATAATAACGTCATTCAGCGATTTCTGCGCTCAAATTAGTCTTATGTTCGGCCCACAATTCTCGTGTGATTTCAACTCATGTCATCTCCAAAGCCTCTAGTTGTTGTTTATCGACCGGTCCCCACAAAATGTCAGCTTCATTAGACACTCAATCTTGAGACGAAGGATAAGATTAATCAATACGTCGTTGTCAAGCTTTCCTGATATTGATGTTCATGTAATCGTCTGTATGCCTGGGCATTGTCTGCTAAGCTGGTAGTCCCGGTAAAGATTCTATAAAGTGTCGGTGACGGTTCAGGGGCCAAAAGTGCGTTTCAGTGACATACCTTCCCATTATTGATCCATCCTCAAACGCCGAGTCATAGTCAAACTCATCCTCAGACCCCTGCTAATACAAAAATCTCGGCGTCAGTATATGTATATCCATACCATACATCAAGTCTAGTGTTCATCATAGAGGCACTCAACAACTACCGGCTGCCCATGTATGTTACCATGCATCCACGACTCCAAGGCGACACCCGAGCGCCACTATCCAGCCCTACCAGATCAAGAAGTTTCAAAAACTTACCGGAGTGATTTGGTGGGAACTGTCGTCATGGATTTCCATGTTTTCTCGGAGTGGGGATGGCGTATGTTGGAGGAATTCCTGCGCTTTGTGAGCCGGAGAGGGGGAGGGGGAGGAACGCGTGCGAGTAGCCAGCTTGATGATTTAGACAGGTTGCCTGAGGGGAGGGAAGAAAAAGGAGGTTGAAGAAATTAGTAGTTGTATGCCTTTGCGCTGTACAGGTAGGTATCTAGATAGAAAGAAGCTCGAGGCAACATTCGAGCTTAGTTGATGTTGTATGCTGAAATTCGTGGCGGTTATCGAGAAATGAAAGATGAGTAAAAACGTGATTATGTGATTATCCTGTGTGAAAGTTCACGCGTAGTTTCGACACAAGGCAAAGACAATTACATTGACAAAAGATAACAAAAAGTCAACATTGGCAAAAAGAGAATTTCGCAAATAATCGTGCTCTGGTGGGGCACGGTGGATATATGAAGGTCAGAGACTTCTACCCCTCGTGACCTCCCCGAAAGAAAAACCTCGAGGTCGATGTCAAAAGTCCGGGACAGTTGTCCCCGGATGGGTTTAGTGCTGTCTTCCTACAAGTCATTTCTTCGACCTCATAACCATACTAGCAGTGCCGTAAATTATCATCCTATCTTTTTTTGTTTGCACTGGCGATGGTTGGGCACCCGCCACACATCTTGCACCGATAGCCATGAGCTTCAATGTCATATCAACCCAATCAGAAAGGATCCTGTTATATAGGTTACTGGTTGAGTCTTTCTCTCAGGGGCAAGGGAGACGAACGATATGCATCACATAGTTAACCGCTTTCATATACGGACGATTAGCCGTCTTGAGTGCAGACCATAACAACTCGCTACAATGTATGTACATAAATAATTGGCAACTGATAATGTCGAGCACACTCCAAAGGAACCAAATCCACTAAATGCAACCATGGCAGGCAATAACCATCACGGAAAAGTGGGCTGCTGTTGCATTGGCCAGTGTATTTTCCCTACAGAATCTCTCACGTGACAGATTTTTCCATATTTCTATAAATAATTAATTATATACACTTTTCTTTGTTTTCTTGTAACGACAAAGATTCCCGATTCTCTGGATCCGACCACCTTTCTTTCTCCAGCTTTCAGGGACCACACGATCATTATCCGTGTCACCAGCAAAAGCATCGGACACATAACTTTTTTTTTCTTAAACCTCGGTATAATAATTCACCGTCAAGTCAGAAAAAATGAAACCCTCCACGAAGAAACCCAAATTACTTCAAACTCCCCCATCTGTCACGGCAAACTTTGTCAATATCGCCGTGAGACAGCCGGGCGTAAGACGCGCGCTCTGGGGGTTTTTTGAGATGGATATATAGATACATATTAAAAAATAAAATAATTTATCTTGATTTATAGATGAATCCTAGTGTTAGCGTTGGCTGCTTTGGCGAGTCTTACTGCATTAGAGAGTCATCGTGACTTTCTTTGAGTACTGAGAAAAAGAGCATCATAACAACAGCTCCATCAAATGTAGCAAGCTACAATGGTTATTTCTCGGTATTTCTCGAGTTCATTAATGCGATTCGCCAACATTCCTCACTGACAACCCAATAGTTCGAGCCCATCTTTATACGCCACATGACATTGGTTCAGATGATGCGATGATATAGTTTACTAAGTTCAAGTCAACCCTTAGGGTTAACCAATGACTAAAACTCATCCAGCACTGAAATTAATCAAGTCATTCAAACCCAATCACGAGAATTCGGTAGAAAAAGTACACGGTATGCAAGTATGTTTATTTATTATTGACTCATGTAAAAACCACACATCAGGCCAAACCGACAAGTCTCATCGTCTAATCCTAATCCGGTCCCTTTTACCAAGAATCACAACCGCGACATCCGCCCCTTCGTTATCTGCACTGCCAACTAATCGACTAAGCTGAAAAAAAAATCCAACCGCATGTTAATCAACAGAAACTAAGCATCTCCCAAGACTTAAAAAATGGAATAAACACAAAAATGAACTCCAAGAACGATAACAATCCGACTCCCAGAGTATCAACGACAACCGAAACCCTATTTCCTGACCGACCATCCGACCCAATAAACCCAACAAATACAAAGAAATAGGAACCCAAAACAAAAACATTAAAAGCAAAATGAAGGAGGGCCGCGACACAAACCAAAAAATTGGTACATGCTTTAACTTGAATACACAAACAAGACAAACAGGGAAAGTAGCGGAACACTCAGACACCATTGCATAGGATGATGTAGCTTCAGTGCAAGCATTCTGCCTTTTGATGACGACAAGTCTGATTTGCTCATTCCTGATATTCAGATTGCTAACCCAATACCGACAACCCAAGGCCGCCTACTCTTCTTCCGAGTCAGACTCATCCTCGGAGTCCATGGCACCCTCGGACACGGGTTCAGGAGAAGCCCCAGTGGGGTTGCCACCGCGGAACTGTTCTCTGACTTGAGTGAGGTGAGCTATCCGGGCCTCCTGCTCACGAGCACTCATAGGCTTGTTCTTCTTGGGCTTTGGCTGCCTGGCAGCGGCACCATTACCATAATTTTGCGCAGGAGTTTCATCAGGAGACGCTTCGTGAATCTCAGGGTGACCAAATCCGAGAAGGTTTCTCTTACAAAGATCCCAGAGCTTCTGCAAAGCCTCGTTACTCAGTTGGTCAATATCCAACTCGAGCTCACCATTGTTATTTTCCTACAAAAAGTGTTAGTGACACATAGTGATCAGCGAGAAAAAGATAAATGCTTACAGTCTGGTTAGTGTCCCGCTTAATAATGTCGATGGCGCTTTCGATCGCAGCACCAGACAATTCGTTAATGGCCGAGGCAATCAAGGCCTTGTCGGACTCGGGGAAGGTACGCTGCCGCTTCTTTGGGGCACTGGCTCCACCCATAGACTTGCGACCAGATCCAGACTTCTTGGCAGGAGCACCCGAGGACTTGGGGGCCCGGGCAGCCTTGGACTTGGACTTGGAACGTGAGTCGGGCTTGACGTCACCACGCTTCCGCTTTGATTCAAGCACTGTTTCCTGAATAACATTCAACATTGTTTTTTGCAGATCAATCATAGCCTTGTTCGGAGAATCTTCAAGATACAGGTCAAGAAGCTTTTGAGTTTCCTGCTTAAGCTTCTCCTCATAGGCTTGGATCTCAACGTTGAGGTTGGAATCCCGAGCACCAGGGACTTCTTCATCATACATTTCATCATCACTGACATTAGAAGCAGCAGCCGAAGCCTTGGACGCAGCATGACGAGCTAGCCATTCGTCTTTCTTGGCCCATTGTTCCCGGAACAATTTTTCAAGAGCTTTGCCTTGCATGTTTACAGGGGTACCAGGTGAGTTGAAGGTGTAACAGTTACGGAACATAAGGTCTACATCCCCCAAGAACTGCTTGGTGTTGGAGTAATCGCCATTCTGGAGCTTGTTCCCAATGGTGCTAAGGTCCATGGGTTTCTTGATGACCTGGAAGTAGTTCGGAATATCAAGAGCTACAGGATCAACAGGATCCAAGAATGCAGCATTGATGTCGTAGTGACGACCGTGGCGTATCTCAGCTAGCACCTCTTCACAGAATTCGAGCTCTGGTTTAACCGACTTCTTTTTCCCACCTTTGCCATAGTCGATATCCTTGCTCTTAGGAGGATGGATAGTGCGCTTGGGGCGATCGCTCTCCGTAAGTGTAGAAGCCCTACGACCAGAGGCACTGCTGTTGGCTGGTACAGCATAAGCATCTGATGCGCCTGATTTGTTCGTGGCGGGACTGGCACCGCGACGGGCGGCAGGAGTAGAGGACTTCGTCTTGTTGCCAGCAGGAGCAGGGGAGGACTGCGAAGCAGCGGCGGAAGGCTGGGTGGTCGACTGGCGTTGCTCGTGGTGTCTCGACGGCTGTTGCTTTACAGGGAGTTTGGGACGAGAAGGTTCCGATGAGGAGATGGCGAGACATCTTCTCCACACCGCATCCACGACACCCAAACCAGCGAGAGTGATGTCATGGAGTTCGCCATTGAACGCCTTAGTGTTGAGGTAGATCAAAGCAACAGCTTCCTTGAACTCACCCATGGTAGAATAAGGTTCATCACGGAGTGTCCGCTCTAAGGTTCCCAGATCCATAGGCGTAGCAACACGCTCTAGATAGGCCTCAGTCAAAGTGGGCCACAGCCGAATAACAGAATCTTTGAAATGAGCGCCGCCCTTAGTCTTTTTAATACCAGCGATGACTCGGCGGTATTCTCTGGCTTGGAATGGAGTGATCTCCTGCTTTGCCAGTTCTTCATCGTTCCAATGGGGTAGACTATCCAAGCCACTCAAAGAAGTTCCATTAGCAGTAGCAGTGTTTTCAGCGGTGGCGGTAGCGGTGATGGTAGGAGTAGAGGTGGCAGGAGCAGCCGGGGTCGTGGCAGCATTGTCCTCGGTACTATCAAGCTTGGTGCGTTTCGCCAAGGGTTCATTCTCATTATCATCATCGCGTTCTCTAGAAACTTTATTCGGCGCAGGCGCGTCGGTCATAAAAACATCAGCCATAGTCGTATCAGCTACTTTGTTGTCGACATCAGAAGGTTCCTTGGATTCCTTGGAGTCGCTGTTGTCGGAATCTTTTTTCGGTACAATCTCTTGTTCCCCAATAGTCGGCTTGTTCGTCTCATTGGCATTTTTGCTGGGCTTGTCCTCTTTAGTTACTAAAGTTCCCCTATAGTCTGACTTGTCTTCATTGGTGGCAGGTTTGTCGTTGCTGTCGATGCCGTTGGTAGCAGGTTCTTCCGGCTTCTCAGAGTGACTGTCGCATGTTAGTTCAGAGATATTACAGGAAAACAACGGTGATGCACAAGGCCATTAGGAGGATGGTTGGGTGATCTGTGGTTACATACTCTTTGCTTTCTGGTTTAGCCTCATTATTGGTAGGTACTGCCTTGGGTGACTTGGGTGACTTGGGTGACTTGGGTGACTTGGGCGACAGCTCCAAGTCATGTGCTGGCGACGACATGTTGTGACTCAAGATGCAGAAAGACTTGGTGTATCTGAAGACTCAAAAGGACGAATTGTGATGAGACCCAATCCTAGGCCCTCGAAGGTGGGGATTCGCAGAACGACGCTTTAGATTTACGGGACGTGATGTATGGCACAATGTTCAGATGGCAGCACAAGAGTGAAAGCAAACCCTTCAAGATAAATGAGTGACCAAGGGATTGTTTGTTGTAGTTTTGTTGCACGGAGATGGTGGTTGGACGGGCACAGGTTAAAAAAAAAAACAGGAGAAAAAAAAGTCAACTTGTGAGATAGAGATGCACGAATGTATTGCGATGCGCAAAGTAGACGGTAATGCGACAACAGGGATTGATCGTCGGCAGATGTCGTAACAGGGTAAAAACCAAGTAAATGGCTTTCAATGAAGGCACTCAATTTTGTAGATGATGAGTGTTTGATAAAAGTCGTCGTCGTTGAAGAGCTGATAGCTAAACATAAAAAATTCAGGTTGCGACAGTTGATCGACCAATGTATCTTCCCACACTATTTTAGTGTGTGGGTACTTCTGGCGTTTGTTTGCGGCGCAAAAGGTCGAAAAATAAAAATGAAAGTTTGAGAAAAAGCGCGTTCACGTCAGTGGAATTTAGCCAAACGGCGCGACCTGGTATTTATTGGATTCGGGAGCGCGGAATATCTGGCCTTATCAAGGACCACTGACGACAGGTATGAAGCATTTTGATTGGTCAATAGGGGTTGGGAACTTTCAAGTGACAGGGATTAGATAGCCGTGCGACAAATCATGAGAGAGACCTCTAGGTACTTGGGTGACTCATGCGAGACCATGGTAAAAAACACATTGACCTTAGTAGTCGAACCCAGTGCGTTGCTGGCGCGCACACGGCTTAACGAGGAGGGGGCAAGAAACAAGACTGTCTCATAGCGCCTTACACATTTAAGAAAACTTAATGTGGATATTTTCTAGAAATCAACCACATTTTGTTGCCATGTGCTATCCAACCGCATTCCCACAGGCAAACACTGCATCTATCTTCATAGTGTCAATACTGAAACCGAATGAATATACTAGACACATGTTTAATCTATCTGGTTTTACATGGACTAGAAAAAAATAGATGTAGTTTTGACTGACTATCCAGCCTGGTCATCACCATCGACTTACAGCCGTTGTTTTATTAGTGGCAAAAATTCAGTTTTGTACCACTGGGGGGTCTTCCTTTTTAGGCCTAGTCCTTCTAGCTTGAACGAGGGTCGCCGTCCTATGCTTTCATTTAGCGGCAGTCAACACCTCCCACTAGCATGCTTTAGAGGGCAAACCGCTGCTTGCATCCGAATCGAGTAATCTAAGAATGCGAAGCAGAAAAAAGTGTACTGATAGTCAGTTTAGTGTGATTCAAAACATAGTTCGTCTTCTTACGGCTGCTTCTTGTTTAATGCAATGGTGTTACATGCTACTGAGCTCAACTACACTAAAAAAATATATGTTTAGATCACCTTGAACAGTCAATGGGGAAGTCAAGTTAGCAGGATCACTATTGATGCTGGGGATCACGTGACACAGAAAAAAATGAGTTAAAATTAAGGTTTCCAGGGATTAGCTTCTTCTCTGGATGACTTAAAGAAACATTTGGAACTGAGAAGACAGCCCAGGCTCTAACCCTCATTCTTGTCGCAAAGGGAAGCATCACGTGATAAATGTGTTCCCAGCTGCCCCTCCACGAACTCCACATCAGCCTTGATGCCTGTAGTACCTACTAATCCCACTTATTCCTTGATGCGGAAGGTATACATTTGGAGCTCCAGCCCATTGCGAATTAAGGTGTACCAGTTACACCATTCAAATTCCGAGAACTATCTCCAGATTTCAAAAAGTTGCCAAAATGGATGACGTTAAACAGAACAAGCTTGCTCGTTTCATGGAAACGACTGGTCTTAATGCTCCTGAGGTATGACGTGATGGTCATTTTACCCCGCCAATACACTTGTATTCGTTGTGCTTTAAGCTGACATACGACCGCAAACATAGGCCACCAGTTTCTTAGAAGCCCACAACTGGGACATTGACACTGCTGCTAGCCTCTACTTCGCTGATGACTTAGCTGCTGAATCTTCAGCACCTACTCATTCTGTCCCCGAAGATTATACCGGCCCACGTACTCTCGATGGCCGGCCTGTCCCTCAGTCCGAATTCCAATCGAGTAGTGTTCCGGCTAAGAAGACCGCTCAACCCGCAAAATCTGGTCGTCGCACTGGCTTGGCAACTTTCTCGTCACTTGCTAGTCAGGACAGAGATAACGATTCGGATGAAGAAGATGCTCGTCGCGAACGGCGCAATCTCTTCGCTGGTGGCGAGAAGTCTGGCTTAGCTGTGCAGGACCCTAATCGTCCCAGTAAGGAGGATGAAACCGATGAGCTACTAAGGGGTATCTGGAATAAGGCACGGGCGTAAGTGTTATCCCAACAATAGCTTCATAAGTGATGTTTTTCTAACAAAATTGGTGACTTTATAGAGAGGGAAACAGAATTCGCGAAGAGGCCACAGCCCGTCCAACTAACCGCTTTACCGGACCAGCTCGTACCCTGGATGGTGATGGCATTGAAAGAGAAATAATTAGCCATGCCTCCGCACTGGATACTCGCAACGCATACCACGCACAGAGAGAACCCGAAGAAGAAATGGAAATTGCTAACCGTGAAATTCACCTTTGGAATGATGGTTTCAGTGTGGGCGCTGGCCCTCTCCACCCTTTCTCCAACCCCGCCAATCAAGAAAGTCTGCGCATGATCCACGACGGCCATGCTCCCCTCAACCTACTGAATATCCGCAATGGCCAACAAGTCAACGTCACAGTGATTCCCCACCAAGAGGACTGGAGACAGTTGCCCAAGCCCAAGGAAGCCTTCTCTGGCCAGGGCCACCGTCTGGGCGCCCCAGTTCCCGGAGTCACCAGTACTTCCACTTCCACTGCAACTCCCACCCCCGTGCCTACTCTAACTACCAATTACAACCCCGATGAGCCCTCAGTAGCCATTCGCGTCCAGATGTCATCCGGTGCTCGTCTGAATACCAGGTTCAATCTCACCCAGACTGTCGGTGACATCTACAACTTCGCTGCAGCCTCCGACAACTCACTTGCTAGCAGACCACACGTGATTGCGACAACGTTCCCCAACAAGAATCATGAAGACAAGAATGCGAAGTTAGGTGATTTGGCTGAATTCAAGAAGGGTGGCGTGGCTGTGGTGAAGTGGCTGTAAGATGGGTTTTATGGCTCATGATACCTCCGATTTCTTTTTTCGAGTTTTGATAATTGCATTGCACGGGATCACATTATTTTAGACATTAATGATAAACTGCACGTCCTCAATGAGGATGATACTGATATATCACATGTTGACATCATACAGAAAAGCTGGTCATAATGCGATATTTAATTATATTACATGTGTAATGTTATTATGTGGATTTAAAAGTCTTTTTTGTGTGGTAAAAAAACCCGACCCTCAATACAGTCGATCATATATCGTCACTGTCAAACTGGACTGGCCATACAGGCTGGGATGTCGGCGAATACATCAGGTCATAACCCAAGATATATTGCGGGCCATCAGCCTCATCACCATCGGAATCATCGGAAGCCACGCTTCGTGATGTAGATTCTTGAGACTTTTCGTTATCTGATTCATATGATTGATTTCCATCAGATATAATTGGCTCGTTTTGGACGCCGCTGTCATAAATCACAGTGTTCCAGGTAGCTCCAGAAGCTTCATATTCAACTTGAGGATTGCAACTGTCTGGATGGGGGAATCTGAGTTCCATCTTATTGACAGGCCAGATTTCAATATCCTTGGATGTGGGTTCGGTATCACTCGGTCCGTCACTGTCAAAAGGATGTTGTGAGCCTTGGTACGAATCTGAAAAGGTGATAGATCTCCCTTGCGTAGAGGTTCCAGAAGCAACAATGGAATTATGAGGTTGGATAGGCCAAATGGATCGATTCTCAGATGACCCAAACCTTTGGGTGGTCACGGATTGTGACCTTGACAACTCACGAGATCTCGCCTGAGATTTCAATGCCGACAATTGGCTAATCCTTCTGCATGTTTTGATGCCATTGGTCAGACTACTAACCCTCATGCGGCGAGGAAAACTGCGGTCTTCCCCATAAACATCCGACATGTTCTCTAGGGCAGTTTTGAATAAATATTCCATTGCTGGGCTGTCAGAACTTAAGTCATTGGCACCATCGTAGTTCAAGCTGCTAGACATTCTCGAGCGGAAGAAGTCGGCCAGTGCGGATGGTAGTTTCATAGAACTTTCGCGGTATTGGGGAATTTGATCAACTGGTGTTTCGTTGATGGCAGTATATATTTCAGAGGGTTCCTCATTCAAAACTTCGCGATCCATTGGAGCTCGAGTTGAAACAAGAAATTTTGAGTCCAAATCAGGGACGAACGATTGATGCAGTGACCCATCTTCAAAATAAACAAGGCCACAATCATCTGAATTGCAATGATCCTGAGCTGTGTTACATGTGGCGTGCTCAGGCAAATTCGGATCCTCGGGGGTACACTCATTGCCGGGACTAATGGGTCCCGCCTTGGGGCTTTTATTATCCAAGCATGTTGCACATTTCTTCTGTCTAAGCTTTGATGAACGACAATCCCGCTAGGATGTGGCCGCAATATTCTCACCCTGTGTAACTTGACTCGGCGTAGGGCCATCCAAGAAACGGAAGTGGCTTATGGCGATACGACAATTCATCATGGCTGCGTTGAAACGAGCTTCGCCAGGGGGGAGAACAACCATGAGATAGGTGTTGGTTGTGAACTTCAAGATGAAAAGGTTGAATTCAAGACCAATCTTGAGTTCCATCAAAACAAACTGTTCCGAATTTCTAGGCGTACCGGTGAATCGACTGATGGCCTGCTTGAACTGCTTCATGATGTTTGACATGCGTTCTAAACGATCCTCGGTAGGATTATTGGTCGTGGGAGCCGTCCAAGATGACACTGCTAAGAAAGACGTCCTTTCGAACAAAAGAAGCTCCTCAGCTTCTATAGCAGTACCCAGATCAGCAAGGTTCCGCTCGATCACACTGAGATTCGGGACAAGATCGTGGATGATGCTGGCCCAAGCTTTATATAGGGACTGGTCCCAGATAGAGGTCGCAAAGTCCTGAACGTCAAAGGATCCTCCGTTCTCGCCGACTTCAGATCCATTGGCGTAGGTTTGCGCAAACTCGAGGGTGCGCTGCCGCACCTGACGTACTCGCTCATTGTAGAGTTTTTCACGTTGGCTGGGTACTACAAGATCCATCTTGTGTACCAAAATGTAGATTCGAGCAGATGGTGAGTACTGCATCAGAACAGCAATGATTTCGATGTAGGTCGCAAGATCACGATCTGTGTCCCGGGATTCGATATCAAAAACGTAAATCAGAACACCGACATTGGAGAAAACGTGGACTTTCTGTTGAGACAAGTAGTTTTCCATAAAAGCTTCTTGTCCACCACAGTCCCACAGGTTCAATGTAAGGTTTCCCAGAAACTTGACATGAGACAGTTCAATGTCAATTGTTGCACCACTATAAGATCATTAGTTGTCTGGTAATGCCTGCCGTAGAAAAATCTAACTTACAGACGACGAGTATCACGAGCTACGTAGTTGCTGAAGATGATACTGCGCATAGACGACTTGCCAGAACCACTTTTCCCCATAAGCAAAACCTTCTTCTTCTTCGGTTTTTTCATTATATCATTGCGGGAATCGGCCGCGGGGTTGCCCATCGGGGGTGCAAAAGCTTGTGTGGCCATTTGTTGCTGGTCTATGAATAGAAAAATGGTAGAATTGATAGTGTTCAACTACTTTGACTTGGGCGAAAGGATATAGGAGATGATGCGATGAAGGTAGTTCGGGAGTTGTTGGTCAAGAGGTGAGTCTTGAGATAGATAACCCGGCCATGTGAAGGCGATGATTCGATGGCGCATTCGCAATATCAACGTTGAGAAATGGCAGATTTCTGTTGCAATTGGTCGCCAATGCCTTCTGATTAGAAATTATCAGTTAGACTGCCCGTCACAATGGTGGAAAGATGAAGCTTTAACAGTGCAATCAAGAACAAAAGTAAGGCAAAAAGCAAATAGGCAAATAATGATATAAGTACTTTGTGAATTATCAATTCACAACTGTCCGGAAATGGTAGCTGGTGGCTCTGGCAGATGGCTGGTTTCCGCAAGGAATTCACCAATTACTGGGGTGCACCTCCTGAAAGCCTGAAAACAGCCCCACGACAACCCCCAACTTCCTTCCCTAAATGGCTCTTGTATTTTCGTGTGGTTGGTTGGATATTTGAGCACTGGTGCGGCAGAGTTTCGGCTAAACCGGAGCTCTGGTGGGACCCCAGCTTCACCATGAGACTGAAGCTCAACCACATGCCATGGGATCACTGAGAAGCCATGTCGGGCAGTTAAGGCATTTAGCATTGAACTCATAGTCTCATTTCACATTTGGTATATATCTTTCATCATCAACTCCTTTAACTCATTTTTCGGTGTTCGACAAAGGTCTTCCTGCTTGCGTCATGGCCGATTCCCAGCTGTCGAATTCCGGTATCACCATGCACTCCGATGGTGACCTCTATGCCGACACCCTCGAAGGAGAATTCGGCCAGACTGAGTCGCCACCTTTGGTTGTCTACAAGCCGCCTACAGCCTGGATGCTGATCCGAGGAGCTGCCATCAACCTTCTGCTGCCTTTTATTAACGGCATGATGTTAGGTTTTGGTGAGCTCTTTGCTCACGAGGCCGCCTTCCGTCTGGGTTGGGGTGGTACCAAGGTATTTCCCGTTTTTCGTCATCGGGTCTGCTCGTGCTGCTCGTATCTAACGGCTTTCAATCGACAGGTTTTCCCCATTTCAAGACGGAGGGCACAGCCCATGGACTTCAATGAGCCTCCGAGGCGCAAGGCTTTCTTTCCTCTTGACTAAAGCCATGTTGGTGACTAAAATTTGAAAGGAGAGGTTGGTCTGCTGGTAGTGCCGGGGTTGAGTTAGTGTTGAGTTTTTGAACTTCGTGAGAGGTAGAGGTGATAAGGGTTGCTCATCAGCGCCCAGGAATCTTGCATCATTGATTTTTATGACATTGGCGATGGGTTGAGGTCGACATGGCTAATTTTTGTTGTTTTCGTTTATCTGGGATATCATTTGTCTACATGTTTATTTTTTGCCATTTACTTTATACCTGGGCCACATGTGATTTTACAACATGACGTGCAGGACCGGATCTGCCACCCCGGCTCTTCATCAAATTCCGCCTTCACCATCGGAATCAAAGCTGTGATCGTGAAATCAATATCTTTCTAAATAATATTGGGGATTCCTTGAGCCTAGTCCTCATCTTGATATCATAAAGTTGACTGCAGAAGATGTGTGGTGCGAGAATTAACATGTGGATATTTAGCCGCAATTTAGCCGCACAACATCCCGCCAAAAATTTACCACTTTAATCAACAACATCATCACTTAGCGGCGGAGTGCCTGTACCCACTTTGATATTGTCTTGTGTTGTGCCATTGTAAGTGACCCTGCCTAACCTGTGTTTCCAGCTCTATCAACTGGGTCCCGTTTGGCCTGCACAATTTGTGCTATTTAATGTTACGCTCATATCATAATCCAATAACCATGCTTCCCAGTAGAGGCGTAGTCCAATCGATGGCGTCCGCCCGGGCTGTACGTTTTCCTCAACATATGAACCATGAGCCTCAAAATATCTTGCTTTGCACTATACTGACTCTGATTCTTCTAGGCCTCCACCCGCACCATCCGCCCTCAATCTCTTCGTTTTTATAGCACTGTCCTCCGCCTTCACAATGCCGTCTACGCCACCTCCCGCACCGCTTTCCCGACGACCCCCATATTCGCCACCGGTGCCGCCGTCGCCGGCTCTCGTAACCTATCATGGCGCTTCTGGGACCGCAGCAAGCCGGCGGAACCGCCCGCTGCGACCGAGGCTCCTGTCTCTATCTCTGGGCCTGTCGTTAAGACTCCTGCTACGCCTACCATTCCCGAGACTGTTCCTGAGGCCGTCGCTCCGCAAGTCGAGACTCTTTCTGCGGCTGCTAGTGATGCCAGTGATGCTGCCAGCTCGCTGACTCTGGAGAACATCATGGCGATGCCCGAGACTATCGGGTATCTGGGCCAGCTTGGTCTGGATTTTGGTATCGGTGCATCTCAGAGTGCCCTGTGGGTGCTGGAGCACATTCACGTTTACAGTGGTCTTCCGTGGTGGGGATCCATTTTCCTGGCGCAGTTCGCTGTGCGTGCTCTGCTGTTTAAGCCTCTCTTGATCTCTCACGAGACCTCTACTCGCATGCAGATCCTACGCAAGACCAACCTCGACTATGAAAAGGCCATGCGTGACTTCCGTGAGCTCATGGCTCGTAGCGGCGTTCACAATGACCCCCACACAAGAGAGGAGGCTATGATGGCTCGCCAGACCTATCTTGCCATTGAGAAGGCCAACGGTATCAACAAGTTCAACATGGCCTGGGGTATGCTTCAGATCCCTATCAGTATTGGGTTCTTCCGTGTTCTCTCTGCCATGGCCGATATCCCGGTGCCTAGCTTGGAGACTGGCGGTGTTCTCTGGTTCCAGAATCTGTCTGTGCCTGACCCTTTGTATATCTTGCCTTTTCTGGGTCCCGCCATGATGATCTCTGCCATGACTGTAAGTCTATTGCACAACAGCGCTATCAGATTATCTTTTTCAAAACCTTACTAACGCATTTAGGCCAACGCTCGCTTCATGCCTCATGATCAGCGGAGAACCGCCAAGCTGATGGCCTGCATCGCTGGTCCCGTCTCTGCCATATTCACCAGCTGGCTCCCTGCTGCCATCCAGTGGTACTTCTGCTCCGCCGCCTTCTTCGGTGCTCTCCAGAACACTATCGTCGCCAACCCCTGGGGTCGCAAACTCCTGCATCTCCCTGCCATTCCCCCTGCTGTCTACGACCCTATCGCCCAGGCCGAGAACGCCGGCATCATTTACCAGGGCCCTCGCCCTTCGAATAAGAACATTATTTCGGAGGCCAAGGAGGGCTTTGAAAGTATGAAGAGCAAGGGCAAGGATATGATGCTTCGCAGAGAGGAAAAGTCGAAGAAGAAGGAGGATGCCAACAGAGAGGCTCAGCTTCAGCAGGAGTCTTGGGAGGCGCTTAGAGACCGGATGGCGAGAAAGGAGCAGGAGGCTCGCATGCGGAATCGTCGCCATCTGTAAGGTGGATTTTGGCTGTTTTGTATGATTGTGGATGGAAGGGTGTATGAGTTAGTGTTGATGTAAGTGAGATGTAGCTGGTTGGGCGCGGAGAGAAACCGAAGGTCAAACATCTTCTGAACCGGTTCTCATGTACACTATTCTAGATCCTGTTATATTGTATATACTATAATGTTCTTTCTTTTATTTTCTTTTATTTTTCACTAATTACTTTGATGGACGATAACATGGTAGGACTATATGATCTCTTTACCTATTCGTGGCTGTTTTTACCACCAACAAATTTGTTATTCATTGTGTAACCCTAATTCAACCCGAATCTTCCCTGAAATATCACTAACCCAAACAGTAAACACGGAGACTAAAAATAAAAAAGTACAATAACAAAGGGACACAGGCTGTAAAAGAAAGTAATCCAAGCCAACACCATGAAACCACCAATACACCAATAAGACACGACTAAAACACTGTCCCATCGCTCTCGATCAAAATCGGTGGCTCCCGCGTGTTCGGCCGGCTAACCTCCGCCATCTCCCTCCCGCCCTTCCATGACCCCGCCTCCAACAACTGCGCCAACGAAATCTCATTCCCTGCCAACTCCTTTGCCAAAAACTTGTTAACCTCCCCGTGCAATATGTCCAAAAAGCCCACCGTGACCCCCCGCCACTCGACCACGGCGTCGTCCGACATGTCAAACATGGGCGCCACCTCGACTGCCTTGACGTTCATACGCGTGTAATAGTTGCGGTAGTATTCGAGCCCGCGCTGCATGTCCAGGTCCTTGAGCATGAGCACGCCGAGGTCGATGAAGAGGCCGCCATTGCGGTATTCGGGGAGGCCGGTGAGCAGTTCGGTGCCAGAGAAGTGGAATTTCATGAGCTGTTGCATCGGGGTGACGAGGCTGTAGCAGAGCCACTGGATAATTTTGTGGAAGGGTAAGATGCTCTCCCATACGCTGGGGGATGTCAATGATGGGAAAGCAGAGAGGGTCGTCGGCGACGGGGCGGCCGGCTGGGGCATGGAGGAGCAGGGCCAGGCGTCGCCAATAGGCTTGCCGTTGATAGCGGTGCGCGTGTGTGGCCATATGGGCTCGAGGGTGGCGACGAGGGTGTTGAAGAGAACGGTGATGGGAACGATGGGCTTGGAGGTGGCTTGGGTAGAAGGGTGGGAAAGGAGATAGTCGAGGAGGTGGCCGGGGCGGCCGGCGTCGCCGTAGACTTCGGGGTTTTCGAGGGCGGCGGCGAGGCGGACGAGGAGGTGGGTGCGGCCTTCAAGGCCGGCGATTGGGTTGGAGGAGGAGGATTGGAGGCCATTGGCGAAGGCGGAGATGGTGAGTTTTTGAAGGGCTTCTTTGTCGACCTGAGTGCGGTTGGACGGGTTTGAGGAGAAGAGGCCCTGTGGTCGGTGTGTTAGTTGAATGTTGGCTTGTTGATTTAATGAGTCACTGAGGATACGGAGTGCGTTTGTGACTTACGGATTTGAACATCTCCAGACTGGCAACTGCGATACCTTCTGACCTCCGGTAAACCCGGCCGTTTTCGTGGCTCTTGTAGGACCACTTGGAGCCGGCGCCGGCATCCATCAGGACACTGATAAAGTAGAGATCGATGACTCTCCGGCACTTCTCGGCGACGTCAACATCGCCAAATGTTGAGAGCATGTGGGCAATACGATCACGGCCGCCGACGCAGAAATGTTGGTGGCGGCCAAAGGCGGGGATGGTGTTGAAGGGAGCATCGTAGTCGCGCTAGAATTGTGTGTCAGCATGTAAGTTATACACAGAAATCACAGTATGCTTCTATTATAAAATTACCTTGATGATGTTGGCAACAAATCTCACTACATCGGTAAACCTGCTCATGTCAACATGAAAGTGACTCAAGTCATCCGCAACTGCCTTCTCCGTAATAACCTTTGCCCTCTCGCGCACCGAGTGCAGAGTCCGCAGATACCCGGCGGGATCCAGATTGGGATCGGGCAGATGGGGAATCTCAATCTTCATGGAGGGCGAGAAGGGCGTCATGGGTGTTGATGGGGAGCCGGAGCCAGCTGAGGAGCGGTTGAAGCTGGGGACTGTGGAGGTGATTGGGGAGCGGATGCTGGAAGAGGCGGAGTTGAGGGAGGCTTTGGAGTCGGAGGTTTGGATGCTTGGTTTTTCCGAGGTTGATTGACCGGTGCGTTTGCGGGTGAAGATGCCCATTGTGTGTGGGGGAGGGGAGGGGGTGAGAAGGGGATGTGGAAGGAGTGCAACGCTGACTGATTGACTCTCCTGCTCTGGAGTTGATAATCAGTACAAAGATTGATGTCGAACCCAGGTTGAGATCAGTGATACGATCAAGAGGTTGGTGATAGTATCAGCAAAGTCCTATGATTGTGTTTTTTTTTGGCTGGTTGATCTCAATCTAACTCTAACGGGCAGAAGGCGGCAACAAAGGCGAGATGTACGTATGCGTGTGAACTTGGCGATATGCAAGAAAGCTTCTTGTGATTCTGTGTTGTAGAAAGAAGGTTTAGACGAGTGTGTGAAGATGTAGAAGCTGGATATATGCAAGCAGTGAAGCTATATTGTAGTTTGGCAGTGTTGACGTGAGATACTGTCTGTTACAGCAAAGTTGAAGGGTATTAAGATGACTTAGAACGAAGAAAAGAAAAGAACAATGATGATGGCGTTAAGGTGTAGGTATATAACTAAGTATACAAGAAAACAAAAAAAAAACTTGAAGAATGAAGTTTGCGGAACAAAGCAGCCGGGATAGCGGCGGGACCATGGCCGTCTTTCGACTGCCATCTTGGCTTTATTTGTTTTTATTTTTGTTATTTGTATTTCCTAAATCGAGATGGTTCTCTATTTTGGCAATTTATCCTACACTTTTTCTTGTCTTTTTTTTTTTTTTTTACCATAGCGGTTGCTACTTGAGGTTACTTTTGTCTTTCTTTCTCTCTCTTGTGAACTCCGCCGGGCTTCTCTTGATCCTGGGCATCGCTTGAACGCAAAGGATGGGGCCCTGTCAATATGCATAAGGAGGGAAACATGAGGTGAGGGGCATCACTGACACGACGAAAAAGAAAGAGAGCCAACATATGATGATTATTGGATATCCCCAAGTTTCATAATTACGACTCTAGATATATAGTTTGTTGAATATTAGACAAACTTGCTCGTTTGTATACATGAACAAATAGTTGATTCATCACATGCACAACTACATGATCAGTTGCCTCCATAAATACACATATATTCTCTTTGATGTGTCGAGATTGAGGCACAAGGTGCGAGTCTGGCTGGGAAAGACCCGACCTGTATATTTTTTATTTACTTCTTTTACATGCAGCTGCTGGCGGCGAGGGGCCTTGACTTCAGCTTGAGGGCAAAGCAGCTCGCTCGCTCATTCAGGGGAAGCCAAATGCAAAAGAAAAAAAAAAGCAAGACCAACGATCACTCACCACGTTGGCTGTATATCTTCACATACATGTACCCCATCTCTAGCACGAGGATTCCAGCAAGGTTGATACATATGCAGATACAGGTCACGGTATTCACGGTACTCTGGTCCGGTCATGCAGTTTGGTGGTTGATCATCTTTATTTCAGCATTGCAAGGAGATCGTCTGGTTGGGTCCATATTCCACTTGGTGTCGTCTCCACAAAAAAGCGTATGGTCATTACGGAATCATGACCCGAAGTATTTTCTTTTTTTTTCTGATTGTGATATTGAGACATGGACTAATTCAAGTGCTGTGAGTTGGCATCGTCAGGAGATTATAATGAGAATCATTGGAGTAGATGTAAGCCATGTATGAAAAGGACTTATACAGGCAAAAAATGACAATGGATGTTGATTTATTGACACAAGACATCTGCTTGAAACTTGCAGCCAAAGACATTATTGACCAATAGCACCGTTTCAAGCGTTTCACACTTTATGATATCTCACCATGCAAGCCACGGCCTCTTTGTCAATGTTTTGTTAATCTATTTTTTCTAAACAAAAGAGACACTGCTCTACTGAAGCCCAGAGAAAAGAAAAACAAAGTTGACGATCTCTGTCGGTCCTTGGCCTCCCGTGCTCTATGCTCGTAAATATTTGCATAGCTAAATATCCTAGACTCTATATCATTAGTCATATATACCCTCTTTTCCCTCTCTCTCACGCTTTATTTACTTTCCACTGCAGCACTGCAGGAACCATTGGATACGGGGTTAACAACTCCCAATGTAACCAATCATTCGAGCAGGCTGACGAAACAAGTTTACAAACGTCCCTTTCGAGTCTTATTGACGAGAAAACAAAAAAATAAAAGGGCATACGGACGTTAAATCAAAAAGGAACCTCGCACCAACGTAAAAGTCAAAGACATCAATTGCTGAGCCCCGATTACATAAAAATTTTAGTTTCTTTAGAAAAGCCTCCCAAAGAAGAGAAGAGAATTCATGTGACAAGTTATTCCTTAAGGAATCCAACATGGGACAACTAGCCGTGACAAGACCGACCCCGCTGCCAGGAATCCGGGGTCTTGATACATAACACACAGCAGCAACTCATCGGGAATAACAACATCATCACCCGCACATACATTCACTCACGTAGAACGGCGTTCCGTATCAACCCATGGCACTAGTGTATTTACAATTTGTGTGTAAAAATATTTACCTGCTTGCCACTGATTCATATACGGCCTCTCAATGACGGCGGAGTGTATGTCTATATTCATGACATGACAAGCCAAACCAAGAGAATAATCGGCAACTTAACAAAGCGCCCTGAAAATGGTACTCAAGCCTGCGTCTATAGCATTGCTTCTTTCTTTTTTTTGTATGTTTATATTTATATGTCCATATAATTTTCTTGACTTCTTCGTTATGTCTAGATATTTAAGTACTCAACCTAGATTTCCCCTTATTGATTATGTCAGTGATAGCGACTTGCCACGTTGGTGGGGTTCTCGAATGCCAACTCGTCTTTGACTAACGCAACCCTAAACTTCCATACCCGCAAATAGAGAGGGGCGCGGCGCCGAGGGAGGTCTGCGTTAAGCGGGAATCCTGTCTCCCAAATGGCAACCTCAAAGAATCCCATGAACTCCTACTGCTCTCTGAATTTGAATTATCTCGTTCCTATCTCGAAGCATAAACGCCGCTTTCTATCACGCTCGGGGTTTCTCAAGGATCACCGGATCGTTTCTATGGGTTTACATTGAACCAATGAATGATGGGCGCAAGGGGTCATTAAGAGCTCAAAGACAGAAACATCAAAAAGTTCTTCCGCATCTGTCTTATTTAGCTGCAGAGCGGGACAACAATTGTTCCTCACTCAATATCAAAAGCAATAGCAAAAAAAAATGAAATAAAAATTATCCGTGAGCACGGCCGTGAATACCTGATTTGTCCACATTAACCTTAGTCAGCAGCCAGAACCCACAATTTTACAAAACATCATCCATCTCTGATCCCCCTCAACTAGCAATGCCACATTCTTCCGCACATATGTCCATCCACACAATCCAACATCTCCATGATAAATCATCAAAAAAAAACTGCATATTCAGCGCGCATAATGATGAAGACACAATCACATCAGCTGAATACAGGCCCCTTGTTTTCTTACTAGCGCTGGCACCAGAACCTGAACGGTGATAGGTAGACTTTGTGTGGTCCCCTGTGAGAAGTGGCGTTTGGTCCCTGATTAACCCTGTACAATAAGATGAATTTCTTTCTTGTTAAAACAGAAAAATAAATATCGCAGAACATTTGTCAGACGACATCATGTTGATCATTAGTTTCGCACGTAACCCACATCGGTCAAGATTCTCAAGCCCGAAGCTGAGATAGCACACTTTATGTTAGGTAATTAAATGATTGGTCTTATTTATATATGTGTCTTCTTGACACACACATTCCAACCCTAATATCACCAATTGTTGCAAAGATCTCTAAACTATTAAACCATGGGACTTAGGGTTGGGATTCGCGATCGTGCCTAAAAGCTTCAGGGAACCAGCATTGCCGAGTCATTGGCCATAGCTCTCCCACCACGCGAGCAATAGCTTAGGCTTTATTATTGCATCGAGCTGCATCTTTTGACAAGCTACCACGAGTATCCCTCCAGCTTTATATTATTGGCATTAGCCTTATTTTTTTTAATTTTTAATTTTTTTTTTCATTGTTATTT
The DNA here is from genome assembly GCA_030294605.1 of Ambrosiella beaveri. Classification (NCBI taxonomy): domain Eukaryota; kingdom Fungi; phylum Ascomycota; class Sordariomycetes; order Microascales; family Ceratocystidaceae; genus Ambrosiella; species Ambrosiella beaveri. Next base: position 36,430 of record JARQWA010000098.1, read on the forward strand.
TACACCACATCCAGTCATGCCAACATCACCACTTTTTGATGCTCGTCATCACCGCGGTATCCTGGTATATATGTGTTTATATACCTCAGTGAGCCCCCACTATATTTCCCCCCGCGGTAACCTGCGGATTCAATTACCCCAAACGTATTAGCCAAACTGAAGTAGGAGCGCATTGTACTTATCTATGCTCATCTTCTATAAATGACCACATGCAACCTCTCATCCAATATCGTGATATCCATCCGCATATGGCACTTATTGTGTATGCATGTTCCGCTTCCCTTTAACCCCGTGAGGTCGATTGGACTTGGAAATTCAAACAAAGGAAGCTGGGCAATCCATTTAGAAAATGGGTAAGAGCTCAATCCTCCTGCACGGGCAGACAGCACCGGCGGGTTCTGATTTTGATGTGAACAAAGATTATCTAGAAATATGGTTAAGGTGGAAGCTTATGTTTCTAAATTTCGAGGTCATGTAATCTTGTATTTGGTCCTGCCAAGATTTCATGTGCTTTCGGGGTATTAAGTTCTAATAAAGCCCGAAGACGAAATTTGCAGTTCCTGTTTTCAAGTGATGGTCTCTAGCTGTCATACTCACAGCCGGTCAGACAACCAGGACATTATATATATAACACAAATCTAACTCAACCCAAACAACTAGAACCTTTGAAACCCTTCTGATGGTTCTCGTCTGGATATCTCGGAATCGACATGGTAGTATCGACTACCCATCTACATGGTTTATATGTATTCACACAGCACATGGTAATCAAACTGGACTTCGCTCGCTAAATGGTTAAATCTCTTCAATGTGGATTCCCCCATTCATCACTGACCGGCCGGCGATGCTAAATAGTTACTTGAAAAAAAAGGAAGACGCCGGGAGGATTTTACCATGGCGGATGGCGGGCTTAGTAGGAATGAATAGCTTCCGTGATACTTGAATGCAACGTAAACAAAGTTCGTATATTCTATTGGGGCAGGAGATCCGGTACTTGAGATGTCGCTTTGATTTTCCTGTTGTCCTTGGCGGCGGAACCAAACTTTGTGATTTGGTAATTTGGCGGGATCCAAGTGGTTGGAATTCGCGGGCAGTCCCCCTTACAAACCAAACCGACCTCTTTTACTTTCCGGACTCCGACATCCGGACGGTGAAATACTGCAATGTACCGCCGTGTTCTTGGACTGAAGCTGCAATTCACCCCTTGCAGAAGCGATGCAGACTAAACGCTACATGACCCAGCCACTTTTCACTTTCGGGGGGACTCTCTCGTTCGCTGAATCCACACACATATTTAGCCTCATACTTTGCCATCCCATATGAGCCTTTGATGTTACCGTATATCTCAGTACACGCAATAACGTGGTATTGAATCTTTGTGCGTAGCACTCGTCCTGTATAGTTGAGATAAATATACAGTGAGAGATTGGATGGGAATTTGTTTGTCTCGGACGTGGTCTCACCAGATAACCCTTGGGTCTGCGGCTATATGCATGTTAGGGTTATTATGTCACAGCCGCTGTTGTATAGACGATCTTGACCATTTTTGGACACTTAGATGCCGGTGTTTGATATTAACTTGAAATCCGGATCTGATATTTGGGTTCTTATTATACTCCGCCAAGGTTTGTAATATAACACTCTAAATAGAATTTATCGCGTTTATGAATATTAATATCATTTTTTTGGCCTTTAATATCAGCAGATCTAAAGACTTGACTCCGGAAAACATCATCAACCTTGCGGGGAGAGAGAGGCTGCCCCGCCACCTCGAATCTAGTTTGTTGCCGGCCTCATCAGTGTCGATTTGTTACCCTGACTTTGCTTCCTCTCCGCCATGATGCCAGATGCGATTGACAGTGCCATTTACCTGCAGATTGTGACAAACTATATAGCATCAACCTTCTTGACACGACATCAAGTCTGCCTTGTCGTGGATGCTGCTATGAGATGAGCCGCCTCGTTGGCTCCTCTACCTCTTCGGGATATATCCATCACTCCCGGATACAACTACTGGAAAAGTCTGGTACGGGTTAACAAAAGTGGCGGATTTATTGTCACGCGGACATGCCAGAGGCTGCGCTTGGAGCCCCTTAGTCATCTTACGGTACTCGGAGCGATGCGACGACCATCAATACAACAGTAGACGGAGTCTAAAATCCTAGTGAGAGGTCAAATGTGACGGGTACTGATATACAATGGTACGACAAGTGCCGGTGAACAGTTTATGTGCCGGATCGTGGAGTTATTATGTGTGGTTCTTCCTATCGGATGGTTTTGGATGCCAAAAGACATTGAGTATTTGGAAGGCGTCTTTCCGGTGACAAATGTCAACCCTAGATAATGTATCCAGCTCTACTCAAGATACCGGATGTTAGCTACTTGATTAATAGGAGTGAAAGCTCATGTTTCTTGCCACTTTGCTCGAGTAAGAAGAATCCCCTGGTAATGGCTATGTCATCGGTACTCCGCACTTTCTGAAGCCCTCGTACCATATATCGTCGACTGTCCCCCTCCGTACAAACCGATCAAGGGGCTGTTTGCTCAGACTCAATCTGTAAAAATTGGGCACCGTAAGGTTGAGGGCAACCAGTATCCTCTGCGTCCGTTCGAGCAGAAAGTAACCCGAGCCCATATCCTATATCCCACCCTCCCCACTTCTCTTTCCCTCCGCTGCCCACCTCCCGCGCTTCCTTTTTGGGTTGGGGAAATTCCTCACTCTCGGTTCATTAGTGGAGCAAGCGATCCGGTGAATTTTTATCTCTTTACCAAAACCTCAGGCTCTTGGACAAGTCCGGAGGAAGTGTTCTGCTCAGCCTCAGCATTTATTGTCCTTCAACCAATTTGATATACCTGAGACCCACGCATGTATTTCCCTTGAAGTCATCATTCTTTTACACTCAAGTATATGTTCAATCCCACACTACTTGTACCAATCATAGCACTTGGCATTCGACGTCTTGGCTGACAGAAAGCACAGATTACAAAGTATCACACCATCAAAATCTCTGTGGCTATTGATAAGTTTAAGAAGTTTAAGAAAATAAAATAAAAAAACAGCGGGCGGTGACCTGAGCTTCTGAAGCTGGCAGCAGTATCATTGTTCCTGGTTAGATTCATGTTCTGACCCAAACCCTATGGTCCATTGTTCTCAGACAATTGATAGTTTGTTAACTATTCGTTATCAAAAGTTCGTTTAACGGGCTGGATTTCGAGAGATCGCTTTTACCTTAGCCGGGCTGCACTTAGAGAGGTACTCTTGAAAATCGGGCAATTGAGGGAGGCGATATTGTTTTTAGATGTCTATGACTAATTTACACCAAGGACATGCAAACTCAACTTTTCGACTTTCCGGATAGACTCCTCACCGGATGTTAGGAAGTTGGACATCTTGGTCGAGGCTACAGGTAGCTGTGTCCGCAAAACAACCAATAAGAATACCGAAACTTGTTTATTTGGAAGATAGACCAGGTCTAGGTCTAGGTCTGATGAGTTCATGAAGACAATGGTAATTCAACGACTGCAGATTCATGAGGGAAAGAAAGGGTCGATCAGGAGGGGATGATGAAACCAGGGATGGAGATGCTGATAACTCAAATCATTGTACAGGCCAGGGAGTTGTTGGGCTTGGTAGAAGAGCTGAAGATGGATGGCGAGGCAAGTATTGGAGTTTTTAAAATGATTGGGCCAGATGTATGTAACTTGGGAGCTGTTGGAAATATATATGATACGCACGTTACAGGGTTACAGATGTCAAGAGATAAATATATTTATATTTAGTGTCATGTTTTCTTTGTCGAAAGTGGTATATTTGAATCTGAATCTGATAATACGTAATTAACAATAAAAATAAAGCAAGTCTGAAAACAACGGTCCCTGACCCCGGCCTTTGTGAAAAATAATGACATTCATTGAAACGAACAAACCTCTCTCATATTGTTAGATAAACAAGCCCAACTCGTCGATCGTCACTATCACGCCCAACATAATCATATCTGTCCCTTTCAGCTTTGCCACCAAAAAGCTTATATGTGTTGGCCCCTCTTAGGTAAATGCCAGTCCAATAATCAACTACAGCCCTGAACAATCTGTTTATCTACAAGAGCCAATCTAATAACTCCACATACAACTCCATCCCTGAACTCGGATGTGGCCCAGATTGCCCTCCAAGGCCAATCTTATATATAGTCACCACTAAACAGTCTTTGACAAGTCACACTTTGCAATTCCTATTGGATTTGTGGTTACCAGAATAGTTTAAATACAAGGATTATTTTATTGATTATGTGATTCAATTGAGATTGTGCATGGTTGCTTATCTATTAAGATATAACTTCCAGTCAATATTACACTAACTCAATATTTTGTGTACCAGCCATTAGCTTTAATGACTATGCCCAAATATACATTAATTGAATTCATCAAATTCTGAATAAAAGACTAATCAATTGTATCATATGCTTCAATGATTATAGAGGCAAATCCCTTCTTAATAGCCTCATTATAGCCAAAATTATTATACTGTGGATAATCCCTTTCAAGGACTATTTTGAGCTCCTTCCAAACATGCTTAATATAATTTAAATCAGGGCTATGAGGAGGCCAAAAAATAGGCGTGATACCCCTTTCTTTAAGCTACTCAATAATGGTTTTGGCAGTATAGATTTTGGCATTATCTTGCTGGAAATGCAGGATAGGAATATTATCTGCTATAACTCTCTCTAATAGAGGTATTAAATGCTCTCCAGGTGCCTTCTTGTAGGGGATGGCTATAATTCCTTTTTGGTGATGTAAGGTCTTTCTTCATTATATAGATGGTGGTCTTGAAACTATAGCTGACTCCCTCTCTAAATCATTATTATCTAGAAGGACTGGTCTAAACATGTTATTAGGATGCCTAAAAACCTACTTGACAAGTGTGGAATCTATATTTTGTATAATACACTTATCAGTAAATAGGGTGTTCTGGCTCGGATTTTGGTATTAGTGACAAGAACTAGATAAGTAGGGAAAACAACAATAGGCCAATCAGATAGCATGATATTGGTATGAGGTCACATGAAGTTATTATATCACTTACCTAGATTAGTTCCTTAACCTTTTTGTGCCACTCTAAATCAAATGCAAGCTGGTCTTGTGTAATTTTCTTAGTATGATCTGGTTAGCATAATGTCATTTGTATTTATATACCTCTGGCAAATGTTTTTTAAGAGTTGCTCTACATACCTTAACTAGTGATTTCTATAATAACTTATTCCACCTAATACAAGGCTTGGCCTTGATGAGTTCTACTAGGACATTGATATAGTGAGATTCAAGGTGTTTTGGAGTTCTAGATTGAGGTACTAAGGCATAGCATATTGGCTTCTGTACTACTTCATTAATTGAGCTACTATTGTCCTTGCTATGCTAAATTTATCAGCAACCTTCTCATGAGTGGCACTGGCTTGCTCCTCTTTAACAACTATTGTATGAGCTGCATCAGAAAGCTCATAATTAGGAGATCAGCTTATAGTGACTGAGACCTCAATAGGAGGAAGAGGTGGTGATGGTGATGGTGGTGAAGCACTATCCATGGCATTTGAAGCAAATAAAAATGATGATATTGATGTTAACAGATGGTAAGTCATTTAAACAATTAAATTAGATTTTTGTGATAAATTGGATTTGATGTTTATTTAAATGCACAATTTGATAGGGTTAGAGGCGATACAGGGTTAAGTGATTGTCAATGACTTTTTGCACTAAGCTTTACCGTAGATGCTTCTCGCAGCAATAGATTGCCATGCTGACGCAGCAGACAGCCGCAGCTTTTGTTAAATTACATAAAAACTATGTGACCCCTACGATGTGCCAGGCAGCACAGCAGATATTACAATAGAGTACCTGCATAACGCCATTGTTTGAGGTCACTGGGTTCAACATGCAAGTATATAGATAGAGGTCCACTTGTCGTATGTTACTGTGTATGTCCATTAGCCAGCCAGTTCGTTTAGGTACTTGGTCACCTTCTCGGTCAGAATCTCGCCTCGTAGGAAGCCATCACCGATCTCGTGAGCGGCCAGACAGTAGATTCCTTTCCCCAAACGCAGTTCGTAGCCCTCAAGACGTAGGATGAGATCCAGAAGGAGAAAGGGACCGCCGTACCACGATGTTGATGGCTTGCAAGCCAGTGTATTCAGATGAAGAAAACTATGTATCAGTGGAATGCTGTCATGTGGACAAAAATAACAGCTAACTGATGCTTATGATGTATACAGTCTTTTTCCCCAACCAAACCTATCAAGTCATCTTAAAATTTGTCTCTCCCTAGTTTCAGGAACACAGCACATTCACCACTTGTCGGCCACATATTGGCCCTCCCTCACATAACGGGTACCAACAACTTCCTTTGTTTGTTCTCCCTCTGGGCCTTCCGTTTGGACCCTTGATTTCCTGACTTATATATCATCCCGTGTATGCTTGTATATCAATATATGTTGATGTTTATATACTTCTTTATATAGATACAGGCTAGTCCTACCCTTCGCGTGCACCGTCCCGTCCCGGCATCTTCTCTCCTCGATTTTGACTTCATCTGCAGATATACAGCACCTGAACTTTTTAATCTTGCATACGTTTGTTCCTTTTTTGACTATATTATACTTATGATCTTTATATATTGGCCAGTAACAAGACAAACAGGCCACCAACATACAGCAGCTTGTGTCAAGTCTAGTCAACAGGACCTATATTTACAGAAAGTACCGGACTTTAGGAAGCTGCAGATCAACGACACAAAGAAGCGGAGAAAAGAGTAGGAGATTGGTTTGTGTTCTTGGTTACGAAAGCATTCCAGTCTTCGTTTGTCTTGGGACGGTCAAGTATATCGTTGGTCCCCAATCGATATCACAGCAGACGTTAAAAACGAGGTCATCTGTCTTTTCCGCACATTGATTGAGACCAGTTTCTATAAAATAAGACACCAATATCGACAATCGACGAACTGTTATCCAACAAAAAAAAAAAAAACCGACATAACGACAACCTCAAACATGAGCAACGATAACGCCTGTGGCACTTGATCAGATTCTTCAAAAACAAACCAGAAAGAAAAGAGAACGATAATGACCGGCTATGGTGACTTAACAGCAGTGCCTTGTGCCGTATTGTGCATGGCAATCGCTACCTCATGTATGGGCCTACGACTTTACTCTTTGGGGATCTCGTTGAGCTCATGGAAATGGGAAGAGGCTTCGTTGTTGATGGCGTGGGTAAGTTGAACCGCTTCACTAAGGCGGTCTTATGTCCGCTAATACGCCTGGTATACAGATATTTGGCCTTGTCACCATGTCAACAACAATATCATGTAAGTCGCCATGATACTCGTGATTTCACTGGATGACAAGACTGACATCAAGCAAGTACACATAAATGGACTCGGCAAACACATGTCTAACGATATTCACCTTGACACATTCCTCAAAGTCCTCTGGCTCAACAGCCTCTCATATACTCTCAGCGTCATCTTTGCCAAAATGACCATCCTCTCCATGTACCTCCGCCTCATGACCTTCCAAGCGCCACGCTTCCTCAGCAACCTATTCCTCGGTTTCTTGGTACTCTCGCATCTCTGGATCGTTATCAGCATCTTTACGAGTTGCGTTCCGCTCAAGTATCTTTGGAGCTTCAACTCGATGTCTTCGGAAGGGGTTTATTGTCACCCCGAAGGTGTATTTTGGCTTAACATGGGACTTGACGTTGGGATTAATGTATTGATTTTTACGTTGCCAATCCCCATGTTGTTTTATGTCGTTGTGCCACTGATTCAGCACTTTGTACTTGGCTCAATGGTGTTTTTCGGCTATCTGTAAGTGTGAAATAAGCCTACAGCAAATCAACGACTAACATATATTAACTCACATCCAGTATCTGCGCCATCACCGGACTCCGCGCACACGGCTGGATGTCACGCCTTGACACCCACGATTTCACCTACACTGCCAGCGCCTACCTCAACTTCACCATTCTCACCATTTCCCTCTTGATAATCTGGCACAGTCTGTTTTCCCTCCGCTACATCTACACTCCCCTTCGAGCTACCCAAGCACACGAAGACGAAGAACCCGCTTTTGGCTTCCCTGAAACTTACCCGTACCCAGTCATGTCAGCGACTCCCGGTACCAACGACATCTTCCTGTCCGGTCTAAACTACCCCGGAGACCACAACATTCCACAGCCACTAAAAGAAATCCCCATTGTCCTGTACAAGTCGATACCCTCTCAACAGACGACACCATGGGGCTCCAACATCACGACGCTCAACACATTATCCACCGACTCCTCGACGGCCCATCTAACAGAGAATCCCGAGAACTTAGCCTACGATGACGCAGCATCGGATACCCCGACGCGCCGGACATCAACGGCCAGTTACTTCCTGCCAATATTTGCCCCACTTGATCCTGATGATGACTGCAGCGAGGTCGATGGGAGAAGGCTGAGTTACAAGATTTTGGACGTCAGTCCGCGATCGCCGACTCCATCTTCTTTGCGGTTTGCCATGCCGGCGAGACCGAGGCAGGCAAAGAAGAGACCGGTTAGTCTAATTGACGATGACGAGTGGTTGCCGCATCCTGGTGGCAGAGGGGGCCTCCCGAGTCCAATGTATGCTCCGCCAAATCAATGGTGGGGGCGAGATTGAGATTGAGACTGATGTGATAATGTCTTGTATAACTATTTGTATTGTCTCTGGTTTTGGATATTGGCGTTCTTGGAGTTGGAATACCCGTGTAAATAAATCAGTCTGTTTTCGAAACGTATAATGGTATATCATTGAATAAATTGTAAAATAAAGCAACAAAACTCCAGATCCCTGTTTTGTATAGGTCATTCATCTCAATCATGCGGTCTTTGTGAAGCTCATCAAGAGCGTTGGTGTCAGTAGTAACATGTCACGTACGTAAAGCATTTGAATGCAGCATATAGAAAAAGAGGTACAATACCAGATGCAACTCCAACTAATAATATGTCAGTATAGTGGTCATGGCAAGAATGACTGAGGAGTTGACAAGATACTTACTACGTGAGTTATTGGCCCGGTTCCTCCCACTTGTATTCCTTTGTCTAACCGTATTTCAGGTCTATCCTCTATCTGGCCTAAATTCATCTACGAGATAAGATCCGCCACATTCATGGGCATCTCATCGATCTGAGTAGAATAGTACACTAAACAATGTTAGCGATGACTAAATGGCCAAAGATGTTGAATCGAACTTACTCTCGATATCACGCAAGATACGCACATCCTCGGTGGTGACAAAGTTGATGGCAACACCCTTGCGGCCGAAACGACCAGAACGACCAATGCGGTGAATGTAGTTCTCACGATTGCTGGGCAGGTCGTAGTTGATTACCAACGAAACTTGCTGCACATCGATACCACGAGCCCACACATCGGTCGAGATCAACACTCTGCTGTCGCCACGCCGGAACTCGTTCATGATGCTGTCACGCTCCCTCTGGGGCATATCACCATGCATGGAACTGACAGTGAAACTGGCTTCACGCATCTTATCCGTCAACCAATCAACCTTTTTGCGAGTGTTGCAGAAAATGACTGCCTGTGTGATGGTGAGAGTGTCGTATAAGTCGCACAGGGTATCAAATTTCCAATCTTCTTTCTCGACAGCAATGAAGTATTGCTTCAGACCCTCCAGCGTTAACTCATCACGCTTGACCAAGATCCGGACGGGATCCGTCATGAATTTTGTAGTCATGTCTAGCACATCATAAGGGAGAGTGGCTGAAACGACAACAACTTGCGTAGCAGGAGGAAGATACCGGTACACATCGTAGATCTGCTCACGGAAACCCTTGTTGAGAAGTTCATCCGCTTCATCAAGCACCAGCATCTTGATGTGTCTAGTACGCAGGTGTCGACGACGAATCATATCGGCAACACGACCAGGAGTACCAGATACAATGTGTTGACCATAATCTAGCTTGCGGATATCCTCACCAACATTGGTACCGCCAATGCAAGCATGGCACTGGACGTTCATGTAGTCGCCAAGAGCCATGACGACGGACTGGATCTGAGTCGCAAGTTCGCGAGTCGGGGAAAGAACGAGCGCCTGAGTCTCCCGCACAGCAGTGTCGATAACCTGCAACATGCTGATGGAGAAGGTGGCCGTCTTACCGGTACCAGACTGGGCCTGAGCGATAGTGTCGCGGCCCTTGCAAATCTGGACAATGGCACGAGACTGGACAGCGGAGGGAGATTCATAACCATAGGCGTAGATACCACGAAGGAGGTTTTCTGTAATTTGTTACTATCACAGTATTTTTGAAAAATATTACATGTATCTTACCCTTAAGAGACATGGACTCGAAGGTGGGATGGACCGTAACCTCCTTGGAGGTGGTAAATTCCATTCGGTCATCAGCCTTATGGTCAAAGCCTGCGTCATCGGACATGGTCATTTATCTATAGAAATGTCGCCTTATGGAAAATTATTGCAAACTGTATAAGACTGAGGTAATGTGACTGAATGAGCGATCGATAACAACGGTAAATGATCGATGTGCTTCAATACAGACAGCTCTCGAAATCGCGACCAAAAATTTCGAAGGAATCGCTGTTCTAGGACTATAAGAGCGACAATAGCTACACCCCTGGTGTATATTCCGGCTAAACTAATCGCGTAGTTTAACCGATGCAGCCTGTACCTTGACGCCAAAAGTTTTAATGAATGTTTGCGACAAGATGAGCGTGTGTGGGAGGGTCCAAGGCTGTAAAAATCTCAAAAAAGTTTAGGGAAGGCTGAAATTTAGAGATATACTCGATTGAGACTTAGTGATCGAATCAGATAGTTCGAGAGCTTCACTAAAATTTCATGACCTGTACATCCTGTTATCCAATATGGTTCTTGAAGAACAACGCCACTTGCATGAGGATATCGAGCGCCTTGAGCAGGGTATCGCTGCTCGCATTGTCGATGAGCCAAAGCAGGTTAGTTCGCAAACTCGTGATAGTCACATAACTTTATATTGACCTAACATTCTCTCAGATACGCGATCGCCTGAACAGAGACCACGAAATCTCCCAGCTCCTTGATCAGATCCAAGTCCAGGCCCAAAACCTCCTCGACATTTACAGTGACGCTAATGGCCTGCGTGCCGCCGAGATCTCTGCAATTGGCGGCGAAGACACCTTTGACCAGTTCTACTCACAACTGAAGGACATTCGCGAACACCACGCCAAGTATCCGAATGAAGTCGCCCAGAACTCAGAGCTCCGCTACCGCACAAGACGCGTCGGGGACGCCGCCGAATTCAACGCATCCATTGCAGACACTCTCTTCTCTGGTGAAGAAGCCTCTGGCCGTTACTTTGATCTCTACGATTCACATGAGCGTTTCCTCAACCTTCCCAGTGTGAAACGCAATAATTACATTCAATATCTGGAACTCTACGACAACTTTGCGCCTGGTATGGGCGGCATCAAGAGGTCAGAGAAGATCACAGATCAGTACTTCCAGTATGTTCGCAAGCTTGCGAAATACCTGGAATCTTTCATGCGGAGGACTAAGCCTTTGGAGAACGTAGGCTTGGTCATAGCGACATATGACAAGGAATTTGAGGAGGCCTGGGAAAAGAATGAGATTGAGGGCTGGAAGCCCGAACACGCGGCCAATTCCGCAGCACAAACATCAACTCTTGATGCCATCTACTGTGCGGACTGTGAAAAGGAGTTCAAGAATCAGAACGTATACAAGGCCCACTTGATAGGCAAGAAACACATCAAGGCCGCCGAAGCCCGTGCTGCTAGACTATTAGAAATATCCGAGGAAGAGTCAACTGCGAAACCTGCCGATGGTATGTCTGCCACTCGTCTCAAGGAGAAGGCTGTTGCGCAAAAGGAGTTTGTCATCAAGAAGTTGACGGCGGCAATGAGTCAACAACGGACTGATACCCGAGTCAACGTGGAGCGTAAGCAGGGCATGACTGAGCGTGAAAGACGACAAGAATTGGAAAGTTTGTTCAATGCCGAGGTAGCGGCTGCGGAACCGGCTCGCAGGAATGAAGATGGAGAAGAGAATGAGGATGATGATGACGACAAAATCTACAATCCTCTTAAGTTACCGCTGGCTTGGGACGGAAAGCCTATTCCGTTCTGGCTCTACAGATTACACGGTCTGGGCCAGGAGTACTCTTGCGAAATTTGTGGCAACTTTGTTTACATGGGTCGCAGAGCGTTTGACAAGCACTTCAATGAGGCTCGTCATGTTTACGGGTTGAGATGTTTGGGTATTACCAACACATCCTTATTCAGAGACATCACTGAGATCGAGGAGGCTATGAAGCTCTGGGAGAAGATTCAGTATGAGGAACGCAAGAATAAGGTTGATGATAGCAGTATGGTACAGATGGAGGATGGCGATGGCAACGTCATGCCTGAAAAGGTCTATTATGATTTGCAAAAACAGGGTTTGCTGTAAACATGTAGCTTGTGGGAGTATAGAGAAATAACATGATACCTGGTGTTGGCGTTCCGGTGAGGGTTTGGTTGTTTTGTAAGGGTTAATTTGGCATGTCGCGCTTGTATGAAATCAGAATATAAACTTCATTGGATCCTGACATCAACGTCCGCTTACCAATGAAACCGATTTTTCAATTTATATAATGATGGCACAAATAAAACCTATACCAACGAATTACTGTGTTTATGTGCTGAGGTCATCTGTGAAATCTACTGCTCAGCCTTACATTGGATCAACACCAAATCCACCTAGGCGGCTCAAACAGCATAATGGTCTCGTACAAGGTGGTGCGCGACGAACATCACAAGATAAACTACGTCCATGGGAGATGGTAACCATTGTATCTGGATTTCCAAGTCTCATCGGAGCTTTGAAATTCGAGTAGGTGATGTCACGACGCCATGATCGCATACCTCCAGCCTCTAACTGATTCTGTAGATGGGCACTCAACAACCCACATCTGTCATTGCACATTCCAAAAGACGAACGCCTGTCGATATCCACGGCACGAAAACGTAGTGGTATGCCAAAAAGACCGCGGGCGACTATAGCAACCATTTTGGCAAATGTGCATCTTTTACTTCGAGTTCCCAGCTTTGCGCGATGGCCATTGACGCTCAACATATTCAAACCGGACGTTTTTAAAACCTGGGAACAATGCTGCAAAGAAGCCGCTGCACCATTACGTCCATCCCTACCAATCAAAATCGACTTCTCGGCAACACCTGCAGATTTGATGGATGAATCTGTACCGGAAGAAAAGGAGGATGAAGCGCTCTCAGATGATGACGACATCGGTAAATCAACACCGAAGGCCGGAATCTACTCAATCCCGGTGGATTACAAACCGCTTCAGTCGTACGTTGAAAAAACGTCAGACATGTTCGAGTTCGAACGACAAGGGAAATGCGCCTTTTGCTGCGGCACAATGAAGACGGGCGAGGGCATGTACGCTGTATGCCCCCATGCCGATTGTGAGATGGTGGGGCACTTGGATTGCTGGGGCCGTCGAGGCAGCACGGGCAAGGAACCCGGAGATCGGGAGGCTCTGATTCCTATCAAGGTGAAGTGTCCGGGGTGCAAGGAGACGGCCGATTGGGGGTTGATGATGAAGGAATTGAGTTTGCGGGTGAGGGCTCCGAAGGAGGTGGAGAAATTGTTGAAGAAGCGGAACCGAGGGCGGGCAAAGGCGGAAAAAGCGGAGAAGGCGGAGGCAGTGAAAGCAGAGAAGGCAGAAAAGGCTGCGACTGCTAAACTACTCAAAGCTGATAAGGCTAAGGCTACGAAAAAGGGAAAGAACAAATGATATTGTGCAGAACTGACTAGACTAACTTTTTAGTGATATTGGCTATTCTTTGTTTCGCGAAGGACATTTGATAGATGATGTATAAAGCCTAATTTCGTTGTGCTCTTTTGAGTGATGTTACATAGATATAATAGAAAAAAGCAATCAAATCAATAAATATCAAACGTGGCTCTGTCATTATGGTCATGTTCATGTTCGAATTACAGTGCAGACCCTGAGACCACTCACCATTTTAGGATCTTATAGTTCTAATCAACATGCAGAAAAAGATCTAGAGGGGCAACAACTAATCTCTTCTTCTAAAAGGCCAATTCTGGAATTGAGAATTGGGGACTGGCCTGATATCACAGATTCTGAGATCTGTACATGTTGGACGTTACTTTAGGCCTGGACCAGCCTGCATTTGGTCAAGGTATGGATGGATCCAGGTGAAAAATCAACCGAATTGACAGCGTTTCTTTGTCTTTGAGACGGGAAAAAGGAAAAAAAATAAAAAAAATCAATAAAATTTTGGTCAATCATGTACATGATCTCATGGGAGTCCACCAGTATTTTCCCGCTGATGTCAACTTTCTCCAACGTCGACTCTTTACACCCCATGATTTGGTCGAACTAACAATGAAAAAATATCCGCAGTTATATCAATCTCTAACACAACAGCAGATAAATTTCTATGTGATATATTACCAGGTATATAAAATGACCTCGTAAATTGATATATTTCTTTTGGAAAACATGGGTTAAACGATAGAACTGCAAACTTGACATGAGCTAAATAGCAGGGCATATCGGCACAATATATACTACGAATTCGAGTCAGCACTGGAGATGTCACGTTAATTTTGGAAGATTTTCGCATCTGTTACATATTGTATATTCTTCTGGGACTGTGATATGGATGTCTACATCAAGTCATTGAAATGTCTACTTATTGGTACCAGTTACCAAAGAAATGTTTAGACAAGATGATGGAAGTTGATATCAATCAAATCACTTGCATATCTTCTCTGGAGCCATATTAATTGGGCTCAATAATATTTTCTTGGTAAAAACATGTATCATCTCAATATCCGATGGCTGGTGTTTTGATGGAATGCGCGTACCTTCATCGAGGATGCATATGGCATCACCAAGTTCAGTTGGATATATCAGATCTGATTGCGGTTTATAGAGCCTGGTACCTGCCCTGCATTCCAATGACAGCAAGTTGCACGGAGGTCAGACACAGTTGTACCTTGAAATTCAAACATTGTATGAGTACATGAGGTTGTGTACCTATAATCTATATTCCATAACTGCATAGGCTTGGAGTCTGGACGTCAGGTGGGAGCCGCAACGGATATGGATCGTCGATCGCAGTTTACAGTTGCATATATAAACTTTGAGAAATTGACGTTTGCTCTTTATTTCTTTGATAATAGCTTGGACGTTGGATTACTTGCCGCTGAGAATACGAAGCGGATATAACTCGCGACCTTGCAAATATATGTCTCTGTTGATTTCAGAATCTGTCATAGACCACATAATATAACGTTGGCCTGTAGTTATTCGCAGAGAGAACCTGACCGAGATCGCATCGTATATAAGAGTATGTCGTTGATGAGAGGTACCGGCAGGTCAGACAAACGACTGATGTCGTTACTTTAAGGTACAGGGATATATATGCCTGTAGCCAGTACATAATCAGTGGATACCTGTACTGTGTACATGTTAGCAATACTGTATCCCACCCTGGTCATTATCATATACAAAAGTCCAACTTCAGGTTGCCCACCGTTTCTGTTAGTCTAGTAGCAGTGTGGTCCATTTTTTGTGGTTCCTTCTCAGGCTATTGTGGTCGGCCGTCAGTCTGTCGAAACTACAGCAAGCAACAAGCACGCAGGATTGACCCGCACTACCCTCCGCGATCAATCCTCAAACCTCTTGTTCAATCTTCTCTTTCTTACTCTCTCCCACCCAAGAGCACGCGCTACGCATCGCTGTCCGCGATCCATATTAACCATTGTGGCTTTCTCACATCGATTTAATTTGTTATTCTGTCTCTGTACTGTTGATAACTACTTCGCAAACATCTCATCGACGACGTCTCAACCGCCGCCACCGGTACCTTTTTTCGATATCGACTTTTGCGACTTCGACTCTGCATACATCAAGGGTCCTGACCAGTTTCCTACATTGATATCGAGGACGACACAACATTGAATATAAGCCAATCCATAGAGGTATCAGAATTGGTATGCAGGTCGCTCTATGATCTTATTATTCCCAACTCAATCTCCACCTGGTCGATCTTCACGTCGACAATTATCACCACCCATTTAACCTGCATCTTTCCCTGGCCCATCTAGTAATACTGGCTTTGCACGCCGCCTCCAAACCTCAATCTCTAACCCACTACTTTCAAGATACTGTAGAAGATACCCACGTATCCGCGACAATCATTTTTCATCTCGTCAATCGATATATCGACTAGATATCTGCTGCCGTATGCGCACGACTATTCAGTGACCGGTTCAATTTACGTTTATGATACAGGTCAAATGACAGTGTACGCGACTTGCTGTCTTTGATCCTTGAGATAAACTTGGTCACCGACGATATCATCCTGCCCCTCAAGCGACCGAATATATAACATACAATACTGGTTTGATTCGCACGCAGTCGTGCAATCATCATTTGCGCACTCGTACCCCAGCACCACACAATGGTCTCTCCACAAAATGGTCAAAGCAATGGCGCTGCGAGTACGTCAACAAGTGCTCGCGAGTCGCCTGCTCTAGGTTCATCAAATGGCGCTTCATCAAAATCAAATGGGAAATCCATCAGCATTTCAAATGGAAACCCCGCACTTCCACCCATAAGTGCTATGAAGAGTGCTCCATTAGATTTGAACACTGTTGAGCGTCGTGGGACGTCGACTGCAGTTCGGGAGCCTCCGAAAAAGAAATCGCGCCCGCATGACCTTGAGGAAGCGCCGACATACACTCCGACTATTGAAGAGTGGAAAGATGCCGCTAGCTACATTCGTAAAATCACACCCGAGGCCAGCAAGTATGGAATGTGCAAAATTATCCCACCTGAGTCGTGGAATCCTGATTTTGCTATTGATACGGAGGTATGTAAAATCTAGAGCGACAACCCATCTTTGCAAGTGGACTGCACTAACATGTTTGTAGAAATTCCATTTTCGTACTAGAAAACAAGAACTCAACTCTGTTGAAGGCAGTAAGTGGTACCACCTTTAGTAATCAAATGCGGACGCTGTCATCTCTTCTGAATGGACGGCGGTAAGGCCCTGTAACCCATGACATCGTTTCACTAACATACCCACTTACAGGCACACGAGCTAACTTGACCTACCTTGATGCATTGTTCAAATTCCATAAACAACGAGGGAACAACTTGCATCGTTTACCCTATGTGGATAAAAAGCCCCTTGATTTGTATAAGCTGAAGAAGGCAGTTGAAGCCCGCGGTGGTTTCGACAAAGTCTGCAAACATAAAAAATGGGCTGAAATCGGCCGTGATCTTGGATATAGCGGAAAGATCATGTCGTCTCTGTCTACCTCACTCAAAAATTCGTATGCGAGATGGCTTTGCCCCTACGAAAACTATCTTCGGATTGCCAAACCTGGTGTGCACCAGCAACTTGAAATGGAATATGGCGGCCCTTTAACGCCGAGCCCAGCGCAGACCCCTTTGAAGAAGTCCAACGTCAACACTCCCGGTCCTGAAGCGGAATCCCCGGCAATTCGTGCCAGTGATGCCTTGAATGCTAGTCTGCAAGAAGCTGCTGACAAGGACCTTAAGGAACAGGACAGTGATGTTTCCATGACAAACGCCCCCCCACCGCAAAAAACCGGTGGCTTCCGCGCCATCAACTCGGGATTCAAGGCTGTCAATTCTGGTTTCACCACTGTCAACAAATCGACGCCTGGGCCATCAACTGATGCTCTGGCTACTCCCCAGTGCGACAACAGCCCGAAGCCCTCTGCCAAGAGCACCCCTTTGTCCGAGGTAAAGCGCAGAATGAGCGTAGATAGCGTTGACGGACAAAAGGAGTCTACTGACAAAGAGGATGGCGAAAATGGGACCCGTAGAAGCAAACGGTTAAAGAAAGAGAGTGTTCCTACAGTTGCTGGATCTCACATGACATTACTTCGCCCATGCGTCCCGCGTATTCGCGATGAGAACGTCGTTCCTGGCGAGGCTTGCGATACATGCGGCAAAGATGAAAGCACGGAGCCATTATTGTTCTGCGATTCTTGCGACCATGCCTACCATGGCGGTTGTCTTGACCCGCCGTTTAAGCAAGCACCTGGGATGGAGTGGAACTGTCCTCGTTGCCTAGTCGGGGACCAGAACTTCGGCTTTGAAGAAGGCGGTATCTACTCCTTGAAGCAGTTTCAACAGAAGGCCAACGACTTCAAACAAGGGTATTTCGAGAAGAAGATGCCTATTGACTTGCACCTTGGTTGTGCTCGCCCCGTTACTGAAGAGGATGTGGAAAATGAGTTTTGGAGACTGGTGGCAGACATCGAGGAAACCGTCGAAGTCGAGTATGGAGCTGATATTCATTGCACTACACATGGTTCTGGCTTCCCGACTATCGAGTGTCAACCAACAAACCCCTACTCAACGGACCCTTGGAACCTAAACATCTTGCCTCTTGGCAATGATAGTCTCTTCCGCCATATCAAGTCTGATATCTCTGGTATGACTGTTCCGTGGGTATATGTTGGAATGATCTTCTCGACCTTCTGCTGGCACAACGAGGATCATTATGCTTACTCTGCAAACTACCAACACTTTGGTGCAACCAAGACTTGGTACGGCATTCCTGGTTCTGACTGTGAAAAGTTCGAGCAGGCTATGCGGGAGGCCGTTCCCGAGCTCTTCGAAACCCAACCAGATCTTTTGTTCCAGCTTGTCACTTTGCTTACTCCGGAACATTTAAAGAAGGCTGGTGTCAAGGTCTACGCTCTTGATCAGCGTGCAGGCCAAATGGTTCTCACCTTCCCCAAAGCCTACCACGCTGGTTTTAACCATGGTTTCAACTTCAACGAAGCTGTCAACTTTGCTCCAGCCGAGTGGGAGCCCTATGGCCTTGAAGGTGTCTTGCGCCTTCAATCCTTCCGTCGCCAACCCTGCTTTTCTCATGACGAACTTTTATGGACGGCCGCCGAGGGTACTCCTGGCCCGATCAGCATCGCGGTAGCCCAGTGGCTAGCACCCGCATTGGAAAAAGTTCAAAGTCGCGAGATTGAACTTCGCAATGATTTCATAACACAACACAAAGAAGCTCAATCACACGACTGTCAACTCTCCGCCAACTTGGATACCGGTTCCTCTCAATGTTCGCTAACCCTCAAGGTCGAAGACGTGGATCTTCCCGAGGACGACTACGGATGCGTCTATTGCAAAGCCTTTGGCTTTTTCTCTCGTTTTGTCTGCAAAAAGACTGACAAGGTTCTGTGCTTGCTCCATGCAGGTTCCCACCCGTGCTGTGAGACGACCGAAGAAGAGCGCCTGTCAGGTGTCAACCACACGCTTTACTATCGGAAAACTGTCCCACAAATGGAAGAGGCTCATGTCAAGGTGGCTGAAAAAGCCTCTGCCCCAGAGCAGTGGGAGCAGAAGTACAGCAAGATACTGGATGATGAGGCTGTCCCTTCTATCAAGACTCTTCAGAAGCTTGTGCATGAGGGTGAGCGCATTCCCCATGATCTGCCTTCCATTTCCCAGTTGAGAGAGTTTGTCGACCGATGCAACAATTGGATCGAAGAAGCCAACAA
The DNA here is from genome assembly GCA_030294605.1 of Ambrosiella beaveri. Taxonomy (NCBI): domain Eukaryota; kingdom Fungi; phylum Ascomycota; class Sordariomycetes; order Microascales; family Ceratocystidaceae; genus Ambrosiella; species Ambrosiella beaveri. Next base: position 56,055 of record JARQWA010000098.1, read on the forward strand.
CTACATTGGGCGGAACAAGCAGATTCGCCGTAAAAGCGACCGTGTCTGGTCTGGAAAGCGACAATCCATTGACGAAACAAACCAGAAGGATCACCGAGACGTAAAGAGCATCGACCGGCTCCTGAGAGAAGCGGATCATATAGGCTTCGAGTGCGCAGAGATCGGTCAGTTGCGTGAACATGCGGAACAAATTAAGGCGTTCCGCCTTCGTGTAGCCGGCGTGTTGCAGACTGCTCAAGCCCCAGGTGTCCTCTTGGACAAGAATATTCACGGAGAACAGATTGCCAAGTTCGAGGAGTTGCTTGAAGAAGGCTGGAATTTCAATGTCGAGATTCCAGAAGTTGAGAGCCTGGAGCGCGAACTTGGTCGGCTGAGATGGAATGAGAAGGCACAAGTTGACCGCAATAATCTGCTCACTTTGGCGCAAGTCAATGAACTTATTGCCGAGGGTCAGCGCCTGGACATTCCTCGCTACAACGATCATTTGAAATTTTTCCTCCAACAGAGGGAACGTGGCCAAGATTGGGAGAAGAAGGCATCTGAGCTTATTTCTGCGGATAACATCCACTATGCCCAGCTTGAATCTTATGCTGCTCAGGTCCCTAATCATCATCTACCAGTTAACCCTGAAACGCTTGCTCATGTTGACCGTATCCTGGCTAAGCAACGGGAAGCTTACAAACAAATCGCGGAGATAAATGCACGTGCTCGTATGCCTGATGTCCGTGACCGGCCGCGGTACGCTGAGGCACATGAACTCACCAAGCGCTTGGAAGAGCTTAACTGCAAGCCGGCTGGCTCCGTGGAACTTGATCGTGAAGTCAAGCGTCACGAGGATTGGATGAGAAAGGGCAAGAAGCTGTTTGGAAAAGCGAATGCCCCGCTCCATATCCTCAAGACTCATCTGGAATATGTCTTGGAACGTAACGTCGATTGCTTTGACATTATCCATGATAAGCCTCGTGTTCCAGCCGAACCGGCCTCTCGTGAGCCCAGTCCAGAGTCTAGGCCGGCTCGATGGGAAGACCCTGCTAGCCGTGAGGTCTTTTGTATCTGTCGTCGTGTTGAAGCTGGCATGATGATTGAGTGTGGTATTTGCCATGAATGGTATGTCGAGATTATAAGGTTTTGGACTGAGTAGAGTTGGTGACTAACATTATTTACAGGTACCACGGAAAGTGCCTCAAGATTGCGAGAGGAAAAGTTAAAGACGATGAACAGATGCATTGGGCCTGCCCTATCTGTGACCATCGTGTCAAGATTCCTCGTGATGCTGCACGCCCTAAGCTCGAGGATCTCATTGCTTGGCGTGACGAGATCCACCAACTTCCTTTCCAGCCTGATGAGGAGCAGCTACTCAACCAAATCATTGAGAATGCAACAACCTTTCGCGATCATATCTCATCCTATATCAACCCTGGACAGACCACTGCTGCGGATTCTGAGACCCAGCGGTTCTATCTCAGAAAGGTTGAAGGTGCTGAGATTCTTCTTGTGCGTGAAACCAACTATCTTCGTCAGGAGCTTTACAAATGGTGCAAGATTGCTCCGGAACCCCCGACTCTTATAGAAGAGTCCAAGAGTACTCGCAAGCCTCGCCCTACCAAGCTACAGAAAATGCTGTCACTGTACGGTGTTGAGGATCCTGATGAGCTGCCCGAGGAGGTCCGTGGAAAGGCCAGTAGTTTGCGGCGGAAGTTGAGACCAAACCTTCCACACGTTCCTGGGTCTAGTGCATTGCAATCTTACATGGCAGACCCATTCCGTATTCAAAATCCAGGCTCTCAGTATAGTCATAGCTCTCAGCAACAGGCATCTTCAAGCCATCAACCAATTGCGCCTGCTCTACCGGAGATGTTGGTCCCTCACGAGCACAGCGAGCTTGATAGTTTGCGTTATAAGATTATGAGCAACCTCAGCACTGGCTTGGACTACAATATTCCAGCGGACAAGGAGCGGGCTCTGCATGCTCTCAACCTCACAGAAGGTGGTCGAGAGATGGCCAAACAAATATTTGGTCTTGATGTGTGGTCTCAAAATTCCAGCCTAACAGATCAAGATTCTCGTAATGCTGGACATCCAAGTGAGTCCTCTGGTGTTGGGTCCTCTACTGGCCCCTCGCATGATGGCCCACATGCCGGATCTGCAGCTCCGCCACTTGCCGCTCCCATCAGGGAGAGTGTTGAAGGCCTCGTTACGAGCCGCTCTGACATCAACAACCTCATTGACCCATAGTAATGGTTCTTGTTTGGTGTTTGATGTAGCCAACCGGGTTGGCTTGTATTCAGTCTCAGTTGTCGGTGTACGTTTGTTAAAGTTGTTTTCGTGTGGCATGTTGGCATGTTTGGATCTATTTGGTTTTTGGGCGAGCACAGTTTATCGTTTTATGGTGCTTTTAGGTCTGTTGGTTTTCATGGTTTGTTTGACTGTTATACCTTTGTTTTGTTTGTGGGCCGCATCTCAAGTTTAGTTTTCAGGGTTTTTGTTCTTTTCTACCTTTTATTTCGATTTTTATTTTTTCTTGCTTTGGAAAGTATTTTACCTGACACTAGTTTTGCTGGGAGCCGGCGTTTTATCAGGATGGGGATTTGGAATGTACAATTTGTTTTGTGTTTTGGCTTTTAGTTTCCGCTCTTGTGTGAGAGCTTCAGTATGTAAAGTACCGGATCAAAAAAAAGCACTTACTACCACTTCCAATACGTGTATACATGTGAACCTTGAGGCGAAGAATAATCAATCTGTCATATGACCGGAGTCAACAGACGTGAACTCAACTTGCTCAATTTGCCAGTATGAGACAGATCTCGAGGGCAACTCATACAAATTATGCTGATTATCATTTATTCACAAAAGACTTAATCTACAAACAAGATTTTGACTTGTGGAAGTAATGTTGATTGTGGTAATGAAACGACATCCAGATGGGTGTAAGCTATTTCCGGGGATCGTGATCAAAATACACATCATTTTCTCTTTGGAGCGCACTGAAAGAACCAAAATGGCCCAGCCATGCCCAAGATACCGCGGATCGAAGAAGCAAGACAAAAAAAGCTCGCAACTGTTCCAAAGCAGATGTCAGGCGAACTGGACGCTCCAGTCCATCTAAAGAGAAAAAGGGGAGAAGAAAAGAAGGAAGCGAAGTAATCTTCTGCGATGGCTCTGCACGGTTTTGAAAGGTGTATGGGTGGGTTTGAGGTGGGGCAGGTTGTGATGACTAAGTAGAGAGACATGGGTTATTGAAGTGCACGTGATGAATCACATGATGGAGAGTGCTGGGATGGATAGTTTTGCGACGCAAGTAATCTAGCAGTAGTGATTGGCTGTGCTAAGCCGAGGAAACCGGGAATTGTGATGTTTGGCATGGGGGAAATAGCAGGCATATGTCACTGAATGGTATTCTCAGTTCCGGCTCTAGGGAAGGTTTATGATGATGAGAATGAGATGGTGAAGATGAATTTGAGAAGTTCACGAGAAATTTCAAGCCAATTGATTGTAAAGGTGTATATAGAGAATGTAATCATGGATATCTTGAGATAATGAGTACAGACATGCCAATATCAATCTTGGCATATGGTAAATCCGTTCCCGAGTCGTTCCCTGTCGGATGGGTAAAGAACGGGAAGTTTTGGACCTCTTGCCGGGGGGCGGCGTGGGACACCTTCTCCAAGGTTTAGCGAAACCAAACCGGAATCGTGCGCAAGCTCATCATCCATTTGGCATCTTTCTTTTGTTTCTATTTCACGATTTTCTTTCTTGTTTTTTTTTTCTGTATTCTAGGTAATTGAATATCCAATTGCCTTGATTTGTACTTTGAAACAATAAATATTGTTTCTTTAATTCTCTGTTGTCTTTCACATATAAAACTTCACAATGGCTGCTTCTCGGGTGGGTCTCGTTGCTATGCGCGGTAAGCTTCGACTGACGGCATGCATGCAGTGGTTTTGAATGATGCGGGTGGAATTGGGCTATGATTAGATATGGCACGGACAACGATGATGGCGACCGCAACAATGACGATCACAAAATTCTCTATACGATCTGCTATCTCAAATGTGTGATCATCTCGACTTGCACCTGTACTTGGTCTTGGGTTGGGCTTGTGGGGTTATACACATCCCGCCTAGAATCCGGGGAAGAGGCACACGATCATACCCAACTCAGCCTCGTCACTCAATATTCAGCCATTGGGCTTCAGCACTTACCGTCGATACTTCAAAGATGCTCAACAAACTTATTTTTGTCTACCGGCTACCACCGGAATTTGATCACGCCCGATCTCATGCGCCAATCCTCAATGACCACCGCAATGCTTGCCGAACTTGTCCCATGATATGTGCCCGGAATACTGATGTAGCATGCTCATCTCAGCTTCGATGCGCCCTAGCCTTAGCATAGCCAAGAACCGGATTTCCCAGGCTATCATTGCCTCCGCCATGTCCACCTCTTCCAACCGGTGTGTATTTCTCCACAAACTCGTCTCCACGACTACTCTTGTCCCAGATAACAGCCGTCACCTTTCCAATCCGACCCACTAACATTCACCCTAGCTCCTCTGCCATCATCGAGAAGACCTCTCAATCCCAGGCTCAAGATCTCCTCGCCAGTCAGCGCCTCCACCGCCCCATCTCCCCCCACCTGACTGTCTACGACCCCGCCCAGACCTGGTTCACTCCCTCCATTTGGCACCGCGCCACTGGTAGCATCCTCTCCGGGTCCCTTTACGCCTTCTCCGCTGCCTACTTCGCTGCTCCTTACCTTGGCTGGCATCTGGAGTCCGCTTCTCTGGTCGCCTTTGCTGCCGGTCTGCCCGTCGCCGTCAAGGGTGGTCTCAAATTCTTCTTTGGCTTCCCCTTTGTCTTCCACTTCATCAACGGTATCAGACATCTTACCTACGATACTCTGCTGGGCTTCACTAAGCCTCAGATCAAGAAGTTTGATCTTTTGATTTGGTCTTCTTCAACTGTCATTGCTGCTTGCCTTGCTTTCCTGTACTAAATAGGCCATGTTAGAAGGCATGTATGTATGTATAAGGTTTAGAGTTGGTTCCGTGGTTCATTGGGTTTTGTTGGCCATGAGATCTTAAATGATGGCGTTTTGTGGCCCAATGTCATTTTGTAAGCACAAGGGCTTTGTTCTTTTCATTTATGTACAGGTTGTTTATCTCTTTTACAGTTAGAGTCTTGAGAACTCTCAAGAGTTGGCAGCCAAATGCGAGATTGTCAGTCTTAGACTACACATTTCATTCCAATACAACAGAAAAACATTTGAAAGCCAGTTCCTATGGGGCCATGTTTGATACCGGTGAAGAAATATCATAACCTTATCAAGATCATAGACAAGTAAACATTTTCATCAACAAAGTATTGCCCATCTAAAAATCACAAGCAAAAAGGTAATACCCAAAACCACCAACGCCAATGAAAATCAAGACCAAGCAAAACAAAAATTACATCCCAAGACAACTCCCAATCTTTACTCAATATGCCTAGCGTCAAGCACTAACTTGTTCAACCTTGGGTTACCCAAAGCGGCAACCTGCTCCCCAATATTCTTCCCTAAGAACTCAACCAGTTTTGTCACCTGCTGAGATTCACTACCCATTGTGTTGATGTCAACACTGATTTCCGACCCATCAATTGACTTGACTGCCCGCACAATAGCTCTCAACATCATATTGTAGTCCAGTTTTCTATCAGGACCCTTCTCCTTCAGGGGCGTCAACACGGCGTTATCAAAATCTTTGAGAGTCTTGATGACTAAGATACGAATAGACTCAGGACCACCGGCAGCCGCTAGGCCGAGAATGGCACCATACAGAACGGGAATGGGCTTGCTGGGATCGAGGAAGTATTTGAGGCAGGTGCGGGTGAGCTTGGGGCGCAGAAGGTGATTGGACGTAGCGTACCGGGCGGCCAACTTGCCGACTAGTGACGCAGAGAATTCACGGAGTTGATATTGTTGGTTGATACTCCCGGGTGACTCGTCGGCGCCCAGTTTCCGGGCCATGAGGCAGGTTAGGACGGGAGAGGATATGGGAGAGGCGTAGGGGTCCAGGAACAGAGATGAGTTGGAGATGAGGGCGTTAGTCAATTCCATCATTTGTCTTAGGACAAATAGGTCATCCAGACGGTGGGTGACCTGGTTGGCAATGTAGTTGATAAAGTACGGGACTAATTGGTGCAGGCCGGGGTCGTCACGGACAGAAGCGAGAGCGGCTTGACGGAGACGTTCAACTTCCTCATCCTGGGTTTCATCGAGGATAGCGGCTTGGATCTTGTCGAAGTAGAGAACCATTTCTTTGCTGATGACATGTTTGACGGAGGGTTTAAGAGGGGCACCATCGTTGCCGGCCAAGGCGGAGAGGGCGGGGTTGGCACCGGTGCCCTTAGGGACAAGTTCGTGGGCGCGGGTTTCGGAGAAGACGGGGTTCTGGGGAATGGCAGGTTGGACACCCTCAATGGCAAGCCAGTGAGCTATAGAGACGGAATTGTTGGTATAGAACGGCATCTGATAGGATTGTGGAAGGCGACTTACCGGTGAACATGATGTCGCGGGGCATCTTGGGCAAGGGCGCGTTGATCAGCTTCTCGAAATCAACCTCCTCATCCTCAATATAGTATAACGGCTGGCCAGGTCCCAAAGTAGCTTCGCCGTACCGCAGAGGGCGCGTGGACTCATAGCCATACAACGGTTCGACATCCAGGACCTTCAAGGCCATGGTGATGTCGCTGACGGTCAGGGACGTCCGGTTGCAGGCGCGCATGAAGCGCAGAGCCTCGATGATGACCTGGCCAAGGCGGTATTCGGTATCTTGGGTGAGAGTGCGCAGAGTCTCTTCGTTTAGGTTGGAGATACCGACGGACTCGGCAACATCCCGAACATTCTCTGGGTTCCAAAGGAGCTTGGGTTCCTCGCCAGTCATGGCTGCTGATGTGGTATTATGTGACGGATGATTAAGGTATTGAAAGGGCGCAGGATCGAGATAAAAGAAGGATATGATTCTAGTACATGCGACAATGATCTCAGTAGTTATTTTTATTATGATGAGGTTTGCAAGCTGTCAACTGACTCGAACAATATACACATTATTCTCATGATGCGACAGCTGCAGCTCCAAGGCTGGCCTGCGAGGCGCGAAATTTAAGTGGGTCTTTTCCCAATCGGGTATCTTCCCGCATATGAACCCCACGATCTCGAACTGCATATAAGTTACATTCTATAAGACGTATCAAAATTTAGGGGTATCAAAAAGTACTGAAATTTTGAATCTATGAAATGGATATATCCAACAATAACTTTTAAGGCGTAATTACCAGTGGGCGCTTACTACATGATTCGCTGGCACCCCGTATGACATTATGATATGACCTCTTATGACATTCCACCGATCTGGTTTCCTCATCCATATTGTCATTAGTCGAACGCTCTTCTGATATGGCAATCCAGCATACAATCAGTAGAGCTCCGCAATACAGCCCGGCAGCAACCGAGAATGATAACGAAATCAAATATCCACCTGCCTTGAGACCAAGCCAGTATAATGCACCCATTACTGGACTGGCAAGAACAATTCCAACGCTTTCCAGAAATCCAATGAGCGCATACAGAACCGCATTTTTATGGGGAACCATTGACGTCACAAGACCCCAGATGAAGATGGAATAGTCGAATCCGAATGCGGACAGGGCCACGCCGTTGAACAGGGACACGACTCGGTCTGCCCGCGCCACTACGCAAATGCCAATGATTTTAAAGACCATGCTGATGCGGACCAAGACAAGATCTTTTTTTCTGGGACCAATGTAGGTAAGAAATAGCCTTGTGATTAGCGGGAGAATCACCAGGAGCAATGCCAAGCTGCAGGCTGACTGGACGGAGACAAGCAACCCAGCTTTGCCCCCGGACCATTGGAATTTGTTGGTGATAAATTGCAGCAACACCACCTGGGAGTCTCCGAAAGTGACCAACACAGTTCCAATCAGCATGAGGCCTATTTTACGTTCCTTGTTGTCTAGAAGGGTTAAGAAGTCGCGGAACCTGTTTACGTCTTCGGCCGTAGAGCGACAAAGATCTTCCCAAGGAGAGCAATCAGGGCTCCAAGACGCAGACTTGTGAATACAGGCAATATTCTCGGGTGAGCGAGTCTCTGGCATGAGATATCCGCAGATTCTGAGTACTACCAAGATGCAGAGTCCAGTGTAGATTGTAATCCAGATATCAATACGGATAATGTAGAAAGTGATGGCACCGCCGATGAGACTTCCACCCATGAGGGAAGCACCGAGATACGAAAAAGAAATAGATCCAAAAGGAGTCAGCATACTAGGGCTCGTTCTACGATGTTATAATGACCAAACCTTTCGCTCGGATCACAGATATCAGAAACTATGGTGTAAAGCATGATGGGGAATATGGCCACACCGCCACTAACGAAACTGGAGACAAGAACCAGATCAACCGAAGGTTGACCGTTCCAGCAAATGAGCCTTGAAGGAGCATATTAGCTTGGCATTCACAAAAGCTTTCAAGGAGTGAGATATACAAAAGAAGGCGCCAAAGGCATTTGACAACGTAACGCCAAGTACTGATGTGCCGAGGACTACATTACGGTCATATCTGTCGGTAACTAACCCACACGGGACAGACATCACCAAGAATGGTAGCAAAGTGAAGACCACAGTCCAAGATTGGATTACGGAGAGTTCATTCTGAACAGCCTGGTCTTTGCACTGCTCGATGCGTCCATCAATCTTGGATTGATGGCAGAGGAATTCCTCCTATGGTTGGACAAGAGATGTGCTCATGATGGCCAGACTAGCCAACGTAATGAATTATGAACCAGCAGTGAGGATGAGACAGTGGCGGAGACGAAGAACTAAAGGTCGGGCCGGAAGTGGATATTTGTAACGTCGATGACGGACCGGGTCAGCCAAGAAGCGGGTCCGTTTCTGTAGATGCCATGACGGCTAGAGATGCGATGAAGGAAAGTGGAAACTGCAAAGGATACCAATGAACAGAAAAGAATAGGACCTGTTAAAACATATATACAAAGAGCGATTGGCTTGCCATGAGATTCTGCCATGCATAGTCAAGCACCAGCCCCCGAACCTGCGACACATCATTCGTGTCAAACTCCAAGTCACTCAAATGGCCACGATTCACCCCCCCCCAAGAGCTTAGCTTCCCAATATCATGCTCCTAGTCCTGCACAAACCAGCACGGAAGCAAGGCTCAGGGCGACAAATCGCAAGGACAAAACCCACGGTACGGCTACACCGGCTTCATAACTGGCAATCTTGCTCTCTTTGGTGAGCAAAGGTCCATTCAGAAGTGGTGATATGAGGGGGGGGTTCGCAGGTTATTTAGAACATTGAGTGGCGAGAGAAGCGGCGGTATAATGCGTGCATGGAAGGAACAAATGGGTTTCAGGAAAGGAAGATGGCGGGATCAACGAGTAAGAGTCGGTGTAATGGTGATTAGAGGAGCAGAGGATATCGGGTGTCATGGTAACAAGCGTGAGAATGGAAGAATTTTGAATATGATTGTCAATACATTAAAGCTACATAACTGAATCAACGATACGCTTCTCCTGATCGTTTCCAGCTAATCTATGAAATCTTTTATGTCACCCTAGTCCTCAAATCTGATCGGGTTATCAATCTGTTGACTCTCCCGTATTAGTTATGTGGTGTACAATTGAGGACACTAGTGTGGTGACCAGTTTTTTCATAATCATTGGAACCCGCACAACATGCAGCTATATGCTGCACAGGATCATGACGAGTCTTAGTCAGAATTTGGACCATTATGGTTCGTCACTAGAAAAGTGGAATTACATTGTTTTGGGTGGTCTCTTTCCCGCAAATCGAAAGAAGATCTGATAAAGTTTTTTCAAACTAGTTACTTTCATCTGGATAGGACTATTTCTATTTAACGTTTATTATACACAATATACATTTTAGTACTAAAATAACTATATACTAAAGCATACCTCAGTGTTTACTGAACTAATATTTGCACTTTTCCACTAGTTAGTTGAATTACCGAAAACGGAACAATTAACCTTAAATGGCATTATGACCCTATACATGACCGTCATTCTAACAGCGACTCTGACCCCGATCCCAATATAACGCTTCAAGAACCCGAGTTGTGGTGGTTTCTTCATGCAGGTCATGGAAGCGGACCATCTTATATACATACATACACAGGTACAATCATAGATTGATATTCGCATGGCTTTCTTTGTAACAACCTAATATGACTAGTGAGAGCCCTCCGGAATATGTGATCAAGATATTCAGACCACAAATAAACACCGTTATTCTTTCCAAAAGACCATCACGTCCTTATGTCTACAACCCTAATAACTAAGCGTAAAACAGATTCGCATAATTTCAAAATCGACCGGCATAACAATCTCTCCGGTATCGACAGCCTTATATTTGACTTCCTGATAAATCCAGGACGCAAAGTGCGACTTGACGTACCTGAGCTTGATTGCTATTGGTCAGATTTTGGTTCAGACCACCGGGTTGTTTAGAATTCGGTCCCGAAATTGTTGGGTTGCATTTGCTTTTGTGGGGACTAAGTTACCTAAAGAATATATCGATTACCAGAGGCGGAGGAACTTTCTGGAGAAGGGTATCCGCAGCTTTTGCCATTCGGGTAGATGCCGAATATAGCTAAGCTATTTAGCTAGCTTAGTAATTCGAATATAAATAGATGGCTCCAAAACATTGATATTTGCCATCGAGATAGTTCAGTCCTGCATCTACATCTTCAACTCACCAAACACCCATTACCTTTTTTCTCTCTTCTTCCAACACCCAAATCATCAAAAATGGCTCCCAAGATTCTCATTGTTTTGACCTCCTTCGGCAAGATCGAGGCCATGGATCGTCCCACTGGTTGGTACCTGGTACGTTCTTGTCCCCACCTTTTAATAACCCCTAACACCTTACTAACCCTTACCAGCCCGAGCTTGCCCACCCCTATGATGTCTTGAAGGACAAGTGCGAGCTCGTCTTTGCCTCCCCCAAGGGCGGCATTGCCCCCGTCGACCCCGTTTCGGTCGAGATGTTCAAAGATAACACCAGCGTCAACTTCTACAAGACCAAGTCCGCTCTGTGGTCCAACACCGAGAAGCTCTCCACCTTTGTCGGGCGCTCCGGTGAGTTCGACGCCATCTTCTACCCCGGTGGCCATGGCCCCGTTTTCGACCTTGCCGTCGACGAGGACTCCATCAAGCTGATTGCCGAGTTTTACGCCGCCGGCAAGCCCGTTGCGGCCGTCTGCCACGGTCCCGCTGTCCTGATCAACGTTAAGGATGCCAACGGCGAGTACATATACAAGGGCAAGGAGGTCACTGGCTTTAGCAACTCCGAGGAGGATGCCATCCAGTACACCAAGTACATGCCCTTCCTTCTCGAGAACGAGCTCAAGAAGAACGGTGGCAACTACGTCAAAGCTGAGGACTGGGCTTCCAACGTTGTTGTTGCTGGCAACCTGATCACTGGTCAGAACCCTGCTTCTGCTGGTCCCATTGGCGAGGCTCTGGCCAAGGCTCTGAAGCTTTAAACATGTTATGATCATGACTTTTTGATTTTGTAGTTCAGCGTGATTAAATTGAATCGGATAGTAAATTTATGATTTTTGATCTTCTAAACCTTGAAACAATATATATGCCTTTATATGACGGCAACCTGTGATATCATAATACTACAGAAAAGCATTAGGCGCTTAACAAAAACAAATCCAAATGAGACAAAAAAGACCGACACCAGACGGCCACCAACGTACTCCTTTATATGCAAGAAAAACAGAAGAAGAAAAAGCGGAAACAGAATACCCAGGACGAAACCCAAAACATAAAACCCAACCAAGGCGTCACAAATATAAAAAATATCGGCACACACATGCAGAACCTATGACTGCGGGCGACCGTTTTGATACATGGCGATCATCTGCGGCCACGACCACGACCACTGCCTCCACCCATACCAGAGAGACCGCTCATGCCGCTCATACCCATCTGCTGCATTATTTGTTGCATCTGAGCCATGTCGGGCATGCCCCCGCGGCCGCCACCGCCGAGCATGTTCATGAGCCCACCGAGATCGGGCATGCCACCCATACCGTCCATCCCGGAAAGACTTGGCATACCCCCTCTACCTCTACTAGCAGTGCCACCTAGTGAGGCCATACGTCTCTGCATAGACGCCAACTGGCCCTTGCTGGCACCACCCATGGCATTTTGCGCACGCTGCATATCCTTCAGACTGCCACCAAACTTGCGGGCCATCTGGGCCACCATGCGATGTTGAGTGAGAAGATCTTCGACTTCGCGAACGGAAGTACCTGAACCACGGGCAATACGGGTGATACGAGTAGGTTGCTCAGTGAGGCACTTGCCATCGGAGTCCAGCTCCTTGGCAGTCATGGAGTCGCAAACATATACCATACGTTTCAACTTGTTGGCACCTTCCTCATCATCCAGACCTTGAGAAAAGTTTGACATTCCGGGAATCATACCAGCCATTTTGGACAACGGACCCATCTTCATGACATTGGTGAACTGATTGCGGAGATCACGAATAGTAAAGATACCTTCTTGGATATGCTTCATGGTATCCTTCTGATCCAAATTCAAGTTTTGAACATGTTCGACCAGACCCATAATGTCTCCCATACCGAGAAGTTTCTGGATGAAACCTTGCGGAACGAAGCGCTCAAAGTCGAGCATGTGCTCACCAGTACCGATGAAGACAATAGGAGTGTTTGTAGCAGCAACGGCAGAGATGGCACCACCACCAGCGGCATGACCATCAGTCTTGGTAATGATAATGGCACCGAAATCAGCAGACTCCTTGAAGGCCTTGGCCTGAGCCTCTGCCTGTTGACCAATAGAGGCATCGAGAACCATGATGGTTTCGTCGGGGTGCACGGCGGCTTGGATATCTTGCATTTCTTGGAAAAGGGCAGATTCTTGTCTGTGGCGACCAGAGGTATCGACGATGATGACGTCAAACTTCTCCTTCTTAAACTTGTCCACACCATCACGGGCAACAATTGCGGGATCTGTTTCTATCAAAGAACCGTAATATGGGATCTTGGCCTTGGTGGCATTTTGTTTCAGTTGGTCGAAGGCACCGGCACGGAAGGTATCCGCGCAAACCAAGCATGTCTTGAAACCACGAGATTGGTAATGCTTAGCCAGTTTGGTACATGTCGTAGTTTTACCAGCACCTTGAAGACCAACGAACATGATAACGTTGGATCTGCCCTTCTTGACATTGTAGGGCTCTACTTGGGGGTCAACCAGCTTGATGAGTTCATCGAAAACGGCTTTTTGGATGAGTCGTTTCTTATTCGTTGATGCGGGCAGCTCTTTGAAGTTAACAGTGTTGACAATAGATTTGCGAAGTTGGCTGACGAGACGAACATTTACATCAGCTTCGAGGAGAGCGCCGCAGATTTCCTTAATCATGGATTCGAAAGCCTAGGGGAGGTATGTGTTAGCAAGGTTGGAAACTCACATTTAGATTTATCAGACTAGCGAGATTATAATGAAGCCTACCTTCTCATCGACATTGGGCTCACGAGTGAGGTTCTGGACCGCCGTGTTGATACGGCGACCAAGATCTTGCAGAACCATCTTGCGTAGGTGTACTCGGGGTAATCAGTCGTTGGCAATTTTCGTAGTGACGTTAAGAACGTTTTCTGCAAAAAGTATTCGAAAAGTAGTTATGTGAGATATATCGTGATGGCGGATTGATTCAGCTTGACGTATTGGCGATGGCATTATGCTAGTCATGTCTTGAGATCTCCAATCGCAGCCCACCTGCGGGGCATATCCAGTGGAAATTCACGACACTTGGCAAATAAGAGGTTGCCAGCTGGCACTAGGTCATGTCAGTTGTCATATAACAAGAATGGTGGTTACACAGATGATGTTTATAAAAGTAAACATAAGAAGATGAGATAATATGATACACAAGATCAGAAGAAAAAGTTCTTTTTTTTTTCATAGTTGTCTTATGGAGCTTCAGATATCAAAAATTTCATCTTATTGTCTTTCAAAGTCCACAAATTTACAATGGTGTGAAAATGTGTTTTGTTCGAATCCTTCAATGAATCTGACAATGCTGCAATTTGGTGCTCAAGACTTGTTTGTACTACTTTCCTTTGTGGCAAAGAGACTTGACGCTAATGGAATGTTTCACATGGTATGTCCAAGTCGACTACATGGCAACTAACAACAGATAATGGTTGCCAGGGTTTCTTGAAATATACAATGGTCACAATACTGCAAATTCTGAAAACATGAATATTTAGCTACCAAGTGAATTTTGTGAAAATATTTATTGTGAAAGAAAAAACAAACATTCCAGGACATCTTCCATATGACCGTGGGGTCACCGAGTATCTAACTATGCAGAATCCAAAATATGGCGAGCCAACCCCCGAGCTCAAGCAGAGCGGCCAGTCCTTGTGCTCATACCAGATGAGCGTCCATCTTAAAGACTCCAGAACCGAGTAGTGAAAAGAGTTTTTTTTTTTTGTTTTTTTTTTTTGCTGTTGTTGATATGTTGACAAATAATGACAACGAACAGATAAAGAAAATATGCAATGCTAGTCGTAACCCGATGAACTTTTTCAAAATGCAGATGATATGAGATTGGCCTTCGCTTATGAGCGACCAAAAGGGTCAAAGTTACCCCAGGCCTGCTGGAGGTACTTGCCACAGCAGCTCCGGTCGAGCTTGTGCTTGGCCTGAGGCGCACCGGGAGGCCGAATCAAAATGACCAAGTTCATGGCCGGCCAGTCATAAAAGTTCTTTGCGGCATCAGGAACATCCGGTGTATCCAGTGTGGCTTCGTACTGGATGGCTCCCTGCTCTTCAAACCCGGCTTTGCGGTATACTGGGTACCCTCTCATCGTCGATTCCAGGTAAATGGGGAGCTTGACCTCGTCAGCCTGCTCGATGCCCCACCGCATTAGCATCTTGGAAATCTTACGTCCTTGGTGAGCGCGATTGACACCGATCAGGCTGAGGAAGATGTGAGGCGTGTACTTGTGGGTAACCTCACGGCTGGTATCGATGATTTTGAAAAAGTGGTCGGCAACATCTACATTTGTGGCGGCAGACGGAGCGTCAGCGGCGCTCTCGAGGTGGGCTGTGAAGCCGTGGGGGTGGTATGACCACTTTGCAAACGCCACAATCTCTCCGGTAGCATCCTCGGTGACGACACGGACATAGTAGTTCTCGTCCATGAACCAGCTGAGGATCTCATATTCCCACCAGATCTGTCCTTGAGCACGGTGCTCCTCCGGGAAGCAGTGCTGGCGGGGCTTGGAATCGTCAAAGGCGTCAAAGTAGACATTGGCGATTGCAGGAGCGTCGGCAGGAGTGCCCCAGCGGGCACTGTAGCCGGTGGGCATCGGGGTTTCACGGCTCTGGTCCAAAGTGAGAGGGAGTTGTCGGGGGAGAGTGCGGGGAGTGATTTCCCGGGGCAACAAGCGTGATATTATACTCGATGCACGTTGAGAGTATGATGGTCTTGGTGGCGATGAAAAAGAGTGTTGAGAGTGATGAGAAGACATGTGAGGATTGGAGTGAGAGTGTGTGTGGAGGGAGGAGAGTTGATGAGAAAGATGAGAGAGAGGAGAAGGGAGGATATGAGAACTATGGGTAAGGGTTGACATGGTGATGATATGTTTGTATCGATGGGCAAGTACGATAAGCTTGAAACAATAGAAAATTTGAGGCTGGTGTCCAAAGGATCGTATGGGTAATGGATGCTGAGGCAGGAAGTTGACCTGAAGTTTTAGTAACAGTTGCTAGGGTAAACTGTATGGCTGTAGTTGATACGCAATATAAGAAAAATTCAGTGTTGTGGTGGCAGAATTTAGATAAAACCTGACTTGTAGAATTAATGATGAAAGTGTGGGCCTGACTCTTGAGGGAAGAATGCTCTTCTTATAAGAAAATAAAGTAGAGACTGCAGCAGAATGTTGCAATGGCAAGTCAGACAAAGTACATTACTTCAAAAAAAAGTCAAGAGGCCTTTTCTCCAAAAGGACTAGTGCAACCAATGACGATGTGGCTGTGACCAACAAGACGACACTCCAACAAGTTCAGCTGATATTGCACAACAGAGGCTGGGAAAAACAAGTCCTTGAAAACACGATGACGATGATCAGAGTCAAAATAGACGCTTAGTGGCAGCAAGGCGTGGGATATGCTTGGTAACGCCACTGACGAAGAAGCCGCGTGTGACACTGTGGGAGTTCCACGAGGAACTGGGAAATCGAGCAAAGATGAACGGTAGGCAAAAGGCAGGAAGGAAGGGGGCCACCCGAGGACGTGGGAGTGGGTTGTTGAATAAACGATAAACTTAGGACTGGTGTGGGGGGGGGGGGAAGGGAGTGCACAGACAAGTCAAGGTCTCACAGAGACGGTGTTGACGGATAGAGGTAGTTGACGGCCGAGCAGCAAGATGGCGTGGAGGTAATTTCAGACAAGTCAAGGTCCGAGAAGTGACACGACAGGACAGGCGTGTAATTCAAAGCCGGGAAAGGAAATATCAAGGGTGTTCAGCGATTGGTATTGGAAGAAGAAAGCTGAATGCTGTGTGTGGATATCCAGATGAGGTTGTATGTAGATACGAAGAAAGAAGTGATGGAATTGTTGTCTGGGAATGGCCGGATGTGGGAAGTATGACGACTGGTGACTTGATATATTTCTAGATCAACAAGGACTGTTTTTGTTGCGTGGAGATATATAGTGTATCTTTGTTCTAGATGATGGATGGTAGAAAATAAAAAAAGAAATAGACATGAGAACAAACGGCTGACCAAAGCTTCAAGTACATAAATATTTATTTTCAACTCTCTACTTGGCGAGACTAAGACTAATGCTAAATATTTAAAATACACTCACACACAGTTTGCGCCAATAATTTCTTTGATTTAATTTTTCTTTTAAGCGGTTGGACAAAGGAACAGGTTGATGGAGCAGGGTAAAAGTCAATTGCAGTAGGTGCAAGCAAGCATTTCTTTCTTGCTTTGGCACGAGCCACATCCTGGAGCAAGCTCTAAGCAATGCCCTTTATATTTGACATTTATTTGATATATATAATTGCCATTTTATTCCTTTCTTTACCATGTAGGGTATCGATTTAGTCATCCACCCGCTCTGTCCGTCTTCTTGGTACTTAATAACAGACGGAGTTTCCTTCAAACAAAACTAAATGCTATTTTTGAAAGTAGAACCTTTAGTCCATTATACAGCCAGAAGAGGAGTCCATGACGCAACGAGTTGGAACTCTGTTGATGAGAAATCACCATTAGGATTTAATCACTGCGAGATCTGCAAGAGTAGGGTGTGGCCAGTAACCTGGGGAGAGAAGGGGAGGGGTCATGATACTGGACGAGTCCAGGAACAAGGGAGTTGGTGGAGGAGGCAGGCGTGTGGAGGGTCGTTGAAGGACCGGAAAGTGGCAGGAGGTGACGGAAGTCGCTGGTTCAGGCATTGCTGAGATTTATTTGTATATACGAGGCTTGATAAATATTCATGTATATATTTACTGATATATGGAAGAGCCTGTCAGTTAGATATCAGGGTATAATGTCGTTTTGTGGGAGATGTCACTACGTAGAGGAGTGGATTTAACACACCTGTAATTCTGTATCTAAGCCTATGTGAACCCGAGACTAGATACTTACAATGTCTCCCTCGCACGTGAAAGTGCCAACTCTGTCAATAGCCTGTTCGGGAAGCATGATGTGATGTGGTTTGTGGAGTAAAAAGGAAAAAAGAAAGCATAAAAAGAAAGACTGAAAAAAAAGCAGCAGCTTAACATCTAACAAATTATCGTTAAATTCAGTCTCTACTCAACTCAGAATACACGACTGTTCCATTGAAAAAATAATCCCTGAACCAAGCATACACTCCCCTCCACACAAAACACCCTCGGCGGTATAGGCAGCATATCGAGAACTCAAAATTGACGGATTAGGATGAAGAAAATACCGTACAGATACTTGCCTCCCGCAATCTGATTGCACTGATTCCTCCGGCTCTTTGGGCCTCCCCCTCTTGACTTATATATCATATGGATACTTTCCCTCATACGCCCACGCCATTATACATACATTTGGGGTGACATATTGAAATATGCTGCATACCTTGAAGTTGGAGGATGCAGTAAAGCACTAAATCATATCCGGTGTGATGAGTGTCTTTTGAGTATTGTCTTTCTAGACTCACTAAGTCAGCCATATGCAGGGCTTAGTCTGTATTTTTTTTTTTCGTCTTGGTTATAACACCTGCGAACAATCACACTTCGCCTCGTCCGAAAGGACCTCTTGCAAAAGACCTAGAAATTTTCTCAGGCTTCCGCAAATATTCATCCCACCTTGTATATACATATGCTTGATTTTCCGGCGGTGACGACGTTCCAGTGTATTGGCAAGACAGTCACTTTCAATATGGACTAATTTTCTAATTATGCAACATTGGATAGATGGTGGTGTATGTTCCCACATTCAGTCTGCTGTTTCGAGGATCGAGGCTTTCCAAGAACACTCACACTCCCACCCAAGAAATTGCGAATGGACAGAAGCTTCTTGGACTGGTCAGTTGCAGTGAAGGATTCATAACGGGGGTTTCTTAATAGGGAAGTCATATACATGCTACTCTACATAACAACGCTTACATTGCGCCCTATCTCGCTCGACACAGTGTTGTATATAGAAGCATCAGGTCCTATCTATAATTTTGCAACCTAAGATTGAAGTATGATATATACGACTTGTTATTTGAGGGGGCAAACACGGTGAAAGAGGCGGTATCGATTCGATGTAGGATTTTGCGTATGTATGTAGCATGAAGACTCCCAACCTTTTGTTTGGAAAGATAGAGCATTGGGAATCATGTTCACATTTCTAAATGGGGATCACTCCATATAGGCATATCGCAAAAAAGGCTGATGTAACTTCGGGATGAGAAGGTCAGTTTCATCTGTGAGATTGACTTACAAGACATGGCAGCCTTACTTCGCATATTACTTATTTAATACTTCAGCAATCGGCTTTGTCTTTGAACCTTATTTTTTGGGGAAACATATCCATCTTGATATATAATCGAGATATCAGGAACTTTATTCTCAGTATATCGTATACTAGGGTTGACATACAACAGGGTTACCTTGTCACAACCAAATAGGGAAAGTGCATCAGAAGCACATGGTCATGATGTCTTGAAACACTGAAGAGATATTGCTTTTGATATTCGTCTCTGCAACCGAAGGTATCCCAAGTCAGGTTGAGATTAATGACGGACCATGCGTGAGATATCAGCTCTGTGGTGCAGAACTAAATGATGCTGGCAAATTAACAACCTTGATTCACAAAAATCCGCAGCAGTGCCATTTCGCCATCTTCACCCACAATACCCCAACTCCAGCCGCATCTTTCTCGTCGGGTATCCCCCCCTCCCCCCGACCGACCCCCCGACCGACAGA
The DNA here is from genome assembly GCA_030294605.1 of Ambrosiella beaveri. Lineage (NCBI taxonomy): Eukaryota > Fungi > Ascomycota > Sordariomycetes > Microascales > Ceratocystidaceae > Ambrosiella > Ambrosiella beaveri. Next base: position 75,584 of record JARQWA010000098.1, read on the forward strand.
GCATGGTCTTTACTCGAAAAGCTTGTCGTTGACCCCATTCCTGTCCATTGAAGTAAATAGGTACAGAACGCAAGCAAATGGATCAAAACTCGCACCATTTGTCAATATGGTGAATGTTTATTTATATAAATACAGAAAGATATAGACCTAGCTTGAATCCAGCCTTGTCTGCCATCAAAATCCCTCGTCTTCCCGCGACAAGATTTGCAAAGACTAGGACTGGATGCATAATGAGCAACGACCGAGCCCGAGATAAAGAGCCTTGTTAAGTGGCTCAGTGGAAATATGGCATCATGTTGTCGTGAAAATCTTAGTCTCTTGGTAACAATCTCACACTACTAGCTCACTTGTCAAACATGTACATCTGATGCCCTTCGCCGCTATTAATTACAATATTTATATGGTAACCCACGACTTGCGTCCAACCCACACCATAGACACCGGTGTGACACTGAAAGCACACACACTCTCTCTCTTTCGCACCTGCTTCTAGAAACCGATATATCCGTAATCGTCCAGTGCCTGCCACTCGCATGTAGAAATCCAACCGACCAGCACACTAGCAAATCAAGCAACGACAAGGAACAAGAGAGATCAACTTCTAGACTCTTGAGCATATGTCGCTCGCTCACTTGAACCGCCTCCGGTTTGGGCTTTGGCTTGCCTATTTTGGATGCCCGACCAGGATACAGGGCACTGACAATCCTCTGGCAGCGGGTCTGATGCGATGGAAAGCTGCGCTCATGCATATCATGTATAGCACACTGAGGGAGGGGCCCACCGAATATTTATATATATATATATATCAAATTGGTGGGTTTCCTTGACTTTGTTGGTGTAGATACGGAGATTATTTATATCTGGTGGCGGGGTTGTGCATTCTGCTTCTGCACCTGCAGTTGCGTAGCGTTGTTGTTCGATTTTTGAGATTGGGAGCGAGTCGAGGCAAAGTTGGGACAAGCATCAGGGAGATTCGTCGATGTGACGTTCGGTTGGAGCTGGTTGGCTGTGGAGAAGAAGATGATTTGAAGTGTGGCGACAATGGCAGGACCAATTGCAGGAACCAGCTCACAATGCAAATGTCAATGATATTGAAACACTCAGCTGAGCCTGGTACCATGGATTCAGACAATATCGCCATAGTCCGCATGTCCTTTCCTTCTGAGGCAGACAGAAATTTACAATGACTTTTCTTGTTGTTGGACAAATAACTGAATATCTTCCAACTTCACAAAAAAAAGACACATGTCACAACGCCCACGTTCTTCCGCCTCACAGTGCACGTACCACGTTGATGGCGGGATAAAAAAGAACCTTGAAAGAATAATTGAAGCTTTGGCCAGTCTTCCATGCTACCCGAGATGCGATATATTAGGCAACGTTATGATTCTACACCACTGTGGCATGTGAGGCGAGAGAAGTACACAGAGAGACGTCTTTTATATCACCGGAAGACCCGCGTTTAAATACCTAAAAGTACCAACAACTGCCTACATCTCTATGAAGTTAGATACGAAAGCAACATATGCATATGATGATTAGACCTGATTGGCTTGGTCGACGCCTATATACATACAAACTATAGCATTATTGGTCCCTAAATACTGTTTTACAACAGATGATTGCATCCGTTTCCGGAAAGATGACAGCCAGTATGGCAGTTACCACATATGTACTCGAGTCTTGTGGCTCCTTCCCACCACAACATTCATCTAACCACCAGTCATTAAAACCTTTATCAACAACTTAAATATCTGTAGTCATGATCAAGTGATTAAATTAAGCTGCACGTTTGATTTGGAAATGGGTTGAGGTATCAAAAGGATCACTTTGAAATGTCTACCTCAACCATCGAGAAATCCTTCTAGATCTTCTTTAACCACTAATTTCAAAAAAGCGGTTATGGAACCCGATGGTGGAGCACCTCCGTGACGGGCATGATTATGATACTGAGTGTTTAGCCATGATGCATGGTTCCTTGGATTGCAACCAATGAGGAGTTGCCATACTATACATACACCATATCCTGAGGTGATAACTTATAATACAGGCGAGTTCTTCCGTTGCTTGAGGCCAGAGTTCCATCACAAATATCAAGAGGTACTTACGGTTCCCGTTTGATGTCTACCCGGCTGTCCGGGCGGTTACAGCGAGTGTGACTGTAAGGCATGCTGGCCAGAACATGCACATCACACTGCACCTGTGCTGGCTTAGTTACCGAAACCAAGAATTTAGTCGCTCTGATTACAACACTGACCAGTCATCAAGTACCTCAATCCAGTATCATTTTGATCAAAAGGGGTCATGAATGTCTCTCTTATGCCCATGTCATTGGAGACAAGAGGCACTGATCTTCCTTGTTTGTCTCTTGCCCTTGCATGATGTGGGTTGATACATAGGTATAGTTGGAACAAAGAAGTGCCAGGCACTTGTCTTTGTACTTGCTTGTTTCGTTTGTAACAGGTTCGATAAAGAAACAAAAGTCGATCCTTGCTTGGATATAAGACAAATCGAAGTTCGGTTGTTACCAAAACCCTAATAAGCAAGGATCCATGTTCAAGAAACGCAAAACTAGGGTTATGTGGACAGGGAAAACGATCCAAGATTAGGAACAAGGAAGATGCGATGCACGACAATATCAAATCACCCATCATCGCCATCGGTGAGGGGCAAAGACGAGAGTTTCCTGCGAGGGGCGATTGAATTATGGAGGCGGTAGGGTCAATCGGTCGGCAAAGATGTAACCTGAAAGCAGAGCGGTGTCCCGGGTTAGACATTGAAGTTCTAAGCTGTAAACCGAAAATTCAAATATATTTGTGCGAGTTGTCTCAGCTCATGCAATAGGTTTTGTAAGATATGCTCAACTATGGTAGATAGACATCAGTCGTGTGTAATTTTCCCTGACGGGTCTATCACAGCCCGGTTATGAAACAGGCCGATGTCTCGGAGTGTTGAGTTGATCTCTGATCTGAACCTGAAAGCCATAGTGATGAACAATAGAACAAGACTTTGGATTTCTCATGGTAAACTCAAAAACCTTGTATATGTGATCTACTAGTAAATATGAAATATTCATGAAAACAAGTGCCGATCTGGCTAATTCAGAAACATGAAATCCATTGAGTGTACTTGCTCTGTCGAGAATCAACTATTCGTGCATGAACAGATAGGCCCTGTAGACCACAAAAAGGCCAACCAGGATAGCGGTGAAGTTGGCTTACAGGATATATGATACACAGCGTACCAACCTACTGTAAATCCGATGCTTGTCGGTGACATCGTGGGAGTTCATGGTTGCCAACCAGGACCGAAATCATCTTCACGTCGCCGTCTAATACAACCCAATGCGGCCTGGACTTGGAAAATATGCCATACACTGGATCTTATGTTGGTGGTTGCCAGGCTGCCGATTGGATCACTCTAGATGGTTAGGTTTGATAAATAATAATGGGCAAGGTTGCACTATGTCATTACGGCAATTATTTTTTGCAATTTTTACACGATTGAATCCGGTAGGCTTTATGGCGGAGCACTATCAACATGATCACTGGCATCGCCGATACGTCAGAGGCCTTTACCTTGATATTGGAATACACGATCCTATTCGTCATCAAAAGATCCACCAACTCCACCACCACCGCCGCGTTCACGATTCCGGAATCTGAATATCAAATCATATGACAATTATTGACGTTCAACTTACCCAACATACAGCTGACTGTGGGATCAAGGTCACATTGAGTAAGCTCTACAGAGTCAGTTATCGGACCAAACTGATTCTGGCCGATGTGGGAACGGGCTACCCACTATGCTGCTTGTATGTGTTACCAGATTCATCGATATCCCATGCACTCGGGAAGGGGCATTTTGCGGGGCAGAAGATGCACGTAAACAGTGCAAGCTAGTGTCTATCCTAAAACTTCCCGATTCAGATATCTGATGCGTATATATATATATATATATATATATATATATATATATATAGTAAATAGTTAAAGAGTAGTCTGGTCACACGGTGGAAGACACCAACTGGTGTAGAAAGTGGAATGTTGTGTGCTTTTGTCTATATTTTGAACCACATATGGAATTTTGAGATGGCGGAAATATTGGCAGGCCACGGCTGACATCACAAACGAGAATCTGGGTCTGGAATGAAGTGTCTGATGCATGTCGTTTCTAAGAGTCAGGTAAGCTTCTGTTACAGTGACAGTAAGCGTAATAATCTTTTCTTGTACATGTGCGACACTTGACTCGGAAGACTCAAACTTAGTCTTGTATGATGACGGAGTGAGGTGTACAGAAAGTACTCTATGGCGGCATTATGCCAACAAAATTTGGTGACTCTATATCAACCGTATTACCTTGTTATTCTAGAGAACATCGTTATCTTTATATATATTCTGTCATTACCCATTACATGATATGTCACATATGCGATTCAACCTCACCTTCATGCGACTCGTTTCCACGTCTCATAAATCGATAACCAACTTGGGAAGGTCCTTCCCTTCCAAGTTATTTTTTCCTTCTCGCTAAATAATATCTCCCGGCCCAACACGTCAAATTAAAACCAGAACCATAATTGACGATTCCGTAATCCCTGATCTTCCATCTCACCCCTGATTGCTTCATGGCCATGCATTAACCGTAATTCCATGGTAAGCATGTTGTGTGAAGCAGGTGTGTATCATTGGTGACTTGACGATTCCACGGAGTATGGGGATGTTTTCGGAAATAGAGAGGAGGAAAAAAATAAAGAAAGAAAGAAAACATGCAGATCAAGCTGTAGCAGTCCGAGCTAGGTAAGCGATGTTCGCAGTGTGAAAACTACCGTTACATCCGTCTGGTCTCTCTACCGGCCCATTTTGCTTTTGCCCATCTTAACAAAGCTTTGTCTCCCGCGTGCAAAGGGTCTTTTGAGATGGGACGGTTGCATATACATACATATATCACTACTGATATATTATAATCAGCACATAGACAGAAGCCTGTAAGTCGACATGCCTCTCCAACTCTGCAACTAGAATCCAGCATGTCAAATGCACTTATGATACCCGCCATTGATAGATTGTTTTGACGATGTCTACATAACCGGGACCATAACGCCCGTAGCCGTACTACCATCACCACTGTGGTTGAATTCCAAGATTGTAATTTCTTCTTTTGGTAGCATTGAGTTTCTGCATAGCGATGCAGTTACGGAGATGATAGATTACCATTGCAGCTATTGTGATATGTCATCAATATCATATAGAGACTCCCATATCCACTTGTATTTGATCGGTGAAATATGGAGAGACTTTGAATTTCCCCGCGTTCTAGGCTTACATCTTTGTAGAATCCTTTTTTGATATACATGTTCAGAGCATATGCCACCATGGTCTAGATATGTTTGAGGTCGCCGTCATGAGACATCGGCAGACATACATATGTGTGCATGCACATGCCAACAATAGCTGCAACACCAGCATACTTTCCAATGTATCACAGTTGATACAACATAAGAGATGCCTGCTGGAGATTGGAGTTGACCCCTCAGTTTGTGTCCTCGTCGTACACGTATATCTTTATATACATACAATATCAAACCAAGACAGCTTGGTGGTACGTTGGCGGTTCACTCGCCGTCACTTGCGGCCAGCATGAGTTGGGTGATGACCATGATCCGAGTAGAGAGATACAGGAGACAAGCAGAGTAACAACATCGATATAGATATCCCGGGACCATGGATCTTGCAAGCAGCGTGTCAACTCGCAAGTCGAGCACCTTCCTCGTCACTTCATTTCAATACAGTAACAATCAAAATCAAAGATGCACCAATGAAGCCATTGACCACACACAAACGCATCTAGACTTTAGGCGAACTGAAATCCTACCGCCAGATTGTGTTACAACGCTGTTGTGATCCCCCAAGTTTTCACGATTTCTTCGGTCAGTAGCCTGGCTTAACCTGCCAATTCCCGTACTCTTGTCTGAAAATCGCGTTTCTCTCTGTGTGCTTTCTTTTTGTCCTGGCGCAGCTGCAGATCCCAGGGGGGAAGTGACTCCGTCGACTTAAATGAATAAATCCCATCCAGAAATCTGCAGTTCTGCTCCTACTTCCCGTTCATGCCGACTGTTCAAGTCTGGGTAGATAGAGTTAGTTAGGAAAATATATGTACATATAATTCCTATAGATACTCAGGTGCGGGGAAAAGATCAAAGGCGCAGACATTGCAGATTTATGCAGTCAAAAGTGGGGAGACGGACAGGTAGGAATATTGGCAAGCAAGATGTACGGTCTGTCAAGGCGAGCAGTAATGGCGGTGGACTAGTTTTGCTTGAAGCTATTAATGCGTGCATTCAGTATTGCAGTAGAATATGCACACACAGACACACACTTGATAATGACCGTTATGTAGACAGATATTGACGGTTTGTTGTTGACTGTGGTGTCAGGGCGATCCAGAATTCCAGCAATGTAACATCAATACGATATGCAACTTTCTGTTAGGGTTCACAAACCCTACAAAACACTGACTAATCGAACAATATCAACTATAATCAAAACACAGATTTCGTTTTTCTCGAACCATATTGTCCCAAGATACCGAGTCTGGAAGTGAGCTCTCAGGCTTTGAATTTATCCAGACTTGAGTCTCCGTGAAAACCAAAGCATTTTTGTTACAGAAAAGTCTCCGTCTCAAATATCGTGATTGATTCCGGTTATTCCTGATTGCTGGAAGGAGCCGCAGACATCAAGCAACTACCCGAAGGGGAATGGTGTTACACAAAGACCCAGTCCAATTTTAACCTATTCGAGTATGTGAATACAAATATACGTCGGTTTCTTACGGTTAATGTCTCACAATATACAGGATAAACTGAGAAAAATAAACGAATGAGGTGCTTCATATAACTGCAGAAAGGGGTGTAACGGATATTCTTGAACAACGTCGGTGTATGCATATATGTATGTACATGACAATTAACAAAAGTGCACCTGTGCCTAGAGAGATTAATGTTGATTGGTCTGCTGATGATCACTGCAGGTCTTCAGATGTTAAAAGGTGGTATACAGAATCGACTGAGACACAGGCTGTAAATCGATTAATGGAGAGAGAGGGAGCTAGGCTATGTATGCATATGTGTCAGTCTATGTCAACTCCGCAGGCCATGACAAATTCGGCCGAGGGCCGTTGTTTGCCTCAGAGTCGGGAGGCATGGAACTGGGTGGACACTCACAGTATGATTGAAAAAAGTTTTCGGTATTGAGTCGTACGATGGATATTTCCATTGCAAGCATCGTGTAGTGGAGGTATGTACATTATGGAATCAAGTGGCTATAGTTGAACTACTCGTCCATGATGTTGAGATTACAGAGGCCAAGCTGTACGAGAAGCTATGAAGTCAATACACCTTTTATGTCGAAAATATATCATCCACAGAGAAAATAACACTATCTTGTCCTACAATACAATGTCATGACATCTCGATGGCGAATCCACATCATGTGCACATTATTCCCGTGGATCAGGTCGTAGTCTTCCAAGTCTGTTCTCAGATCATTCACCTGAGGATCATCTGCAAGTTGATATGCTGCTATGCTGCTGACCAAAAGTGGACATCTTGATTCCATGTTCTTTTGAAGAGAATTCCTGTTGAGTATGGGAAACCGGAAGGGGAGCCACATGCATTATAGTAACACCATACAATACAAACCAATATAAACAAGTACACCAAGTTTCAAAAGTTATATTCAACCTGATAACAACGCCAAATACCCGCTCTCATCGTGCCTCAACCTCTGGACCTTTTCTAAATCACAACCATCCCGGAAACGTCCAAAATGCTTGCTTGTCATCCCGTGCAGAAACTCACGTACACGACACTACCATCATCAAGTCCTTCCTTCATAATGTTACTAAACAACACACATAAGATCACCCTTTATCCCGCGCCCATGCTACCAATGCGTGCGCGTTACCTCTATATCCGCAACACATGATACGTCGAAAGGGAGCCCGTTGACAATAAGCGATGAGACGGAAGGGGATGGACGGAAGGTGGATCGATGTGCAGCCGTTTATGTAGATTGAGGCAAAGCAAGTGTGTGTATAGATAAATGCATACATCATGTGGCTAGACTAGAAAGGCAGGAGCCTTTTTAAAGCAGGTGTGGGTATGGATTTAGGAAGGAAGGAAGCGATGAATAAGAAAGGATGCAGTGATACTGGATATAAATGGCCAGATGTGGAAAGAACGTAGATGGGACGTAGATGGGCGGAACGATGGGTTGGAAAGCTGTGATTTTGATGCATGTAAACAAAACGGAAAATATGGATCTTGTGTCTGTCTGCCAGTAACGTGTCACAAATAATATGGTGATGAAGCGATGGAAGATGAGCACATACGTCATTGTATGCGGACGAGATAGAGTCAACAGAGAAGCGTGTGTCTTTATTAGTTATTGTAAATTGTATCTGGTACATATCTATGTAGGTTGCTCGCTACAGTTCGTGCCAATCCTCCTCTGCAATGTTTCAGTTAGTCACACTTCCCATGCATACCCAGCTAGACCAACGGCGAGCTTTCTATACATTGTGGGTGTTTATTGTGAAAATAACCGAAGAACGATGCAAAAGGGGAGAACGAGAAAGACATATATAATACAACGAGCGCAATAAAGGTGGTGCTGAGGCGGTGCATGCTGCCGGCGTGATTAGGGAGGTGTGTTGGCCGAGCCTTGAGAAGCTGAAGGCGGGGATATGCAGATGAAAATGTGGGAAGAGATGGAGAGAGGGTGTCTAGTAATGGGGGTCAAAATAATAGGCGAGGTTTTAGTGACCGTGAAGACCATACTGAGCCTACAAAGCAGGCGAAAGATGTGGAAATACTTTGGAAGTAACTGACATGATAGTTATAGGTGGTGGCCGTGATACATCCTAAGGAGGGGGACATAGTGAGAAACAGATGGAAAATCCAACTTCTAGTTGATAGACATATAGAATATTTTGGCCTCATCTTTCAGACAAGCCATAATTCCGCCCCTGGAACCGCTTATTCCTCATCGCCCAGCCTAGCCAGTCCGCACGCATGTATGTACATACAAAGTCTCGCCCTGTTGACGCTCGTCCTGATCTACCCACTTTCCTTTTCCCTCGTCCCCTCTCATGTCCTTTTACACGTGCAAGATGCACCATTGTTCCTTCAAACCTGCAATCTACCGGCCAACTTTCCATGTCAGAGGCCTCAACCCATTTCAACGGCCTCTCAAATCTGCATTGGACCCCAATAATAGATAAAAAAAGAAAGGAAAAGATGCAAGTTTTTGTTCGAGATCTTGGAACTCGGGTAGAATTAGTCAACGGCCGGTCCGAAGGTGGTATGCTCTTGAAAATTATAATTTTATCTTCTGGGAAACGCCATTGTCTAGTAGTGGTCATTGAAAACGGTATCATCAACGTGCCTTGACATGTGAAAATCCACCGGCCATATTCAGCAGATCGGACAGTACAATGCCTGCACAGCTGCATCTTGCTTGATAGAATCTAATATTTCTGCTCTCATTATAATGCTTTTTTAAAGTATCATCCCCAAAATGTCAAGTATGTACTACAAGAAACTTGTCAATCCACTCGTTATCTCTCCATCTGCAAACGTCTGTTAGTTCGATCCTCATCTCAATACAACTTCACCCCCAAAATTAAAAAAGTCCTTGGCCTCCGGAAACCACAATCAATGTCAACCTCCCCCTTCCCACTGGCCATCTCGCCGATAACCCCCCCGCATTTCCCATCTCCAATCGGCTCCATACCAACTCGACCAACTCCTTCCCCTAACCACATCCCACACCTCGCACGCCGCCTCCATTTCATCTTATTCAACTCAAATCTCTGAGTTTGAGGAGGTTGGTCTGAGACTGGTCTGAAAGATCATTTGTTGATTTGCACTCTCCTTATGCCATCACAAAAAGCACCTGATCATACATGTCAGAATTGATGGAGAGAGATAAAGTTTATATCACTATACTCCTTAAAAGACAGCCTTTTATTGCCCTTAATGAGCTTAAACAGGAGCACTTCCCTCAGGTATTGTTGATAGCATTATGCAAGGTAGCATGAGAGGGGGGGGGGGGGGGGGG